>CAXIWW010000192.1:5000-182500 GCA_964036315.1 Acanthosepion esculentum
TGTCGTAAAAATTAGTTGATGAATCCCAGAGTTTTTGGGCAGATAAAACATTAACTGTGTCATGATAACCAAAACTTATATTATCGGGAAAGGATTTAATAGGTCATCTGCCGACCGCACACAAAGCCCAACCCTGAGTTAAGGAGATGTCGGTTGGACAAGACATCTGTGTTCTGTTGAAATTCGTTTGTGATAACAAAAGCCATGTTATTGGATTTTTTTTTTAATTAACTCAATTTCGCCAAAATTCCAATTGAAGAATTCCATATGCCGTGACGTTGGATAAAAATTGAGATTATCACATTCACACTATTTTGACGCCTATTGGCCGAATAGCCAGGCGGAGGTGATCATGTGACGCAGGGAGGATGCCTGCCACCGCCCATTGAGAGGATAGGTATGAGATGTTGCTGCGAGGAAGTGGGAAAACCGTTGACGCCCTCTAAAGTATGGTGAGATACCCATATGAGAGCAGAAGAGGGTGGGAGTGGAAGAAGATTTCCAAAAATGGAAAATGATAAGTAATTCTGACCGAAAACAAAGAAAATCCTTATTGGGGATTTGAAATCAACGTGGTGGCCACACCACGTCCGACTCACGCCGGGTTTGATCGGCGTCCATATAAGCAAACGTCTTCGGGCGTTTGGCAGTGAACAGTAGAGTAAGTTTTTGGCAGTGCAGTCCAAGCAGAGTGCAGTTTGAGAAGCAGAGAGATCCAGGCGAGCCCAAGACACAGGTGACTCGGAAGATAACGCCTCACACAGGTGACCGCACGATTCCATGCCTTCCGACAGACTTCTAACCAAGAACAAATTATAGAAGTCTGACTTATATTTTTCACCAGAGCCGACTTTATTGAAAAACAACCCAGATATCCAGAACTAGCTAAGAACGCAAAAGTGTTACAATCCACATTTTTTTTCTTCGGGCTGGGAGAGAAAGAGAGAGACGCACTCCTGTAACTCAACAAACCGACATAAAATTAATCGCTATTCCTAACCAGTCGCTCGCCTTGAAGTTGTTGTTTGTGCTTTTGTTTTTTTTGTCTACATTTATTGTGCAGTATCACCTTGACCCGGATTCGGCTGGCACTACGGCCCGACGTTTGACTGATCTCGTCAACCTAAGATCAAATCACAACGTGGGTAGGTTGAATCGAGATCAAAGCAGTTGCTTCGGTGACCAGGCGTTGGAAGCGAGCCGAGTACGACAAGTTGGTACTAGAACCCAACAAGACTTCAACCTATGTCCCAGGGTTAGCCCGTCACATATTAGCGTCGTGACAAAGGACGGCGTCACATTTGGCGTCGTGACCAAAAGGACGGGTGTCACAGCGCCATCAGGATTACTGCTTTTTGCTTCAAAGTAGGGTGTCAGAGTTTCAAGCGCATTCAATGCAGCCAGAGAATTTGGCACTGGTTTGTCACTTTCAGAACTTACGCTTTCAGCATCATCATCTTCGTCAAAATCTTGATCATCCGATTTTATACCACGTGTGATGTCCGTGTCAGTCAGTTCTCCATAACATTGTGTACGGTCGTCGAAGCTGATAAATTCGTCAAAATCTGTTTGCTCCATGCCCGATGGTGGAGAAACTTGATCATTTTCGTCGAGTATTTCTTCCACTTCAGCCTGTGATTCAATGACAAAGCCGGCCTTTATAAACAATTTTGAATTGTTGACAGTTTGACCATGAAAAGTGCTCGTTTCATCATGTGCATGGCCTTCAAAACAGTTATCTGCTTGGCCACTTCGGACAGCGGCACTGGCGGTGTAGCATCGATCGCTGCGATTTGCATTCGAACAAGTTCCCGACGATAATACGCTTTGAATGAATGAATGATGCCTTGATCCAAAGGTTGAATGAGACTGGTGGTGTTTGGTGGCATGAGCGACAATTTGATGTTTGACAGATTTGTACCCGGCAGTAAGTTATGACACGTTGCATTGTCCAAAAACAGAATAATCTTTCGATTTTGAGCAATCATTTTTCGATCAAGCGTTTTTATAACGTCAGTAAACAGCTGACTAGTCATCCAGGCTTTACGATTAGCGAAGTAAGAAAACGGCAGCGTTTTGACATTTTTAAAGCAGCGTGGTTTTGCCGACTTACCAACAACTACAGCTTGCTTTTCACTGCCGTCCATGTTTGTGAACTGAAGCATCGTGAGTCTGTCTTTGGGAACTTTTGTCCCATTTGACTGTTCGTCGCCGGCAAATCGCAAAGATCCACACGGCATGGCTTTGTAGAAAATTCCCGTTTCATCAGTTCCAAACATCTTTTGGATCATATTGTAGTGGACCGGCCGTGTGAGGGTGAGAATGGAAGAAGTAGAGAAGATGAATTATTTCTGGCCGGTCCAGCCACATTAAAAAATGTTGTTGGACTTTCATGGGGTCCAAAGGAACAAACGAGACAGATATATGTATGCGAACAAATATATATTATTAACAAACAGATAAAAACAGATTGATACACGGGTTTACAAATACATTTAAAACATGTATAGAACGTTTAGTGTCTGTGTGGAAAGTTATTGTGTGTGTGTGTGTTTGAGTTGGAATGTCCGTACGGTTTGGTGAATCTTGTTCTAGCGTATTCCCTGAACATGGGAAACGCTAGTTGTGTGTGAGAGTTCACATACTGGAAATACCTCGCACCACGTGCGACAGTTGCCGACCTCCAGCGAGGCCGGGTGAGCCGCCCGTGGGCGCAGCTGTGGAAAGAAAGAGAGAGAGAGGCCAAGGGTCAACCCGTATTTATACTCCCGGGAAGGAGAGACCCCTGGTGAAGCGTTAAGAAAATGAGGGGGAGCTAACTGCGACAATACCTCCCCTCTGGATTAAAAGTGAGAAAAAAAAAACGAACTTTTAACATGTGAAAAGTTTTTAAATATTGTTCTTGTGCGCTGAAAAGAAAATGTGTCTGTTGTTGCGATGCTGCTTCGACAAAATGTGCTTTGTATTTCTCTAGTGGGTCAGAGAAATGTCGGTAGTATTCTGCTTTTGTTCTTTTGTCCAATGCTCCACGTGGAGTTGGGTTTGTCAGTGACGTTGTGTTGAATAAGATGGCTAAGTGTGTTGAGCAAAAGTCGCCGAATTGGTTGAAGATCTGCAAAATTCCGTGAGTCGAATTTGCGCAGGCGATCTGTTGAATAATAAAATTCGCTTATTCGTGATTAAGTAAATCTTTGCAGTAAATTTTATGTGAAAGATGCGTTGAAAATGTGATTCGAAACAGTGAGTCGTTCGAAGGATGATTTCGAAACAGTGGATCGTTCGAAATAATGTTAAGCAAGCAATGGCGTAAGATGTCGCCACGTGGTGTAGAATTAATTGTTTGCGCGCCCTTTTGAGTTTCAGGATTGGACAGGATGCGATTGCAATGACCAGTTGCAAGTAGCGAGAAAATGTTGAATTTGCAATATTTGTACCGACGAATAACGTGCATGCAAATTTTTCACAGTGATGTCGCATCGTATGTAATGGAACAGTGAGTCGTCCAGAGAGAAATGTGCGTTCATCCAGTGAAACTTGAGAGCTTCCACGGTGCCATGTGGTGGAAAATACCGTAGAAAGTTGTTTGAAGCTGAAGAGTTTGAGCTGATGAGGAATGTCTACCGAGTGCCGAATGAAGTTGAGAAAATTTGCTGTTATTGACGGTAGAATATCGTTCTCGCAAAATTCTCAAGTCATTCGGGTTGCATCGTTGCTGGGTGAGAAGGACAGTGAGTCGCCTTTGTGAGATGGGGTTCACACTTTTTCTATTTCAGTCCAGAAGAAAGTAGAATTTGTTTTTTAAAAAAAAATGGTGTCATGTTCTCTGCTGGGTAGGCCGGGTGAAGTTGAGGTCAAGTGTTGCTGAGAGAAAGAAAAGGTCAAGCGAATGTAGACCAGTAGAAGGAAAGGGTTGTAAAGGCTTGCTTATACGTAGTAGTAATTGTTGTTACCACGTGGTGTAAGAAAATTTCCTTTCTGCGTGTAGGAGACGGCTATTTTATAGACATGTTGTCTGAATTAAAGTTCTTGTGTTGATGGTTCCGCGTGCGTAGGAGAGAAAAGTTTCCAGTATTTGTGTTGTGTGTTTCTCTCATTTGAAAGTTTTGTATGAGAATTTGTTCGCAAACACATCGTCCCGTGTGCGTGTTCATGATCACGTTGGGTAGTCACCATTTGTAGTGGACCGGCCGTGTGAGGGTGGAAGAAGTAGAGAAGATGAATTATCTCTGGTTTAAGACTTCGATGACCGGTCCAGCTACATAAAAAATGTATGTTGGACTCTAATGGGGTCCAAAGGAACAAACGAGACAGATATATGTATGCGAACAAATATATATTATTAACAAACAGATAAAAACAGATTGATACACGGGTTTACAAATACATTTAAAACATGTATAGAACGTTTAGTGTCTGTGTGGAAAGTTATTGTGTGTGTGTGTTTGAGTTGGAATGTCCGTACGGTTTGGTGAATCTTGTTCTAGCGTATTCCCTGAACATGGGAAACGCTAGTTGTGTGTGAGAGTTCACATACTGGAAATACCTCGCACCACGTGCGACAGTTGCCGACCTCCAGCGAGGCCGGGTGAGCCGCCCGTGGGCGCAGCTGTGGAAAGAAAGAGAGAGAGAGGCCAAGGGTCAACCCGTATTTATACTCCCGGGAAGGAGAGACCCCTGGTGAAGCGTTAAGAAAATGAGGGGGAGCTAACTGCGACAATATCCACGAAAAAGTTGCGGCAAAACGTTTGTCACCCATTCGTTGGCAGAACCGTGAGCTGCTGACGTTGATTCGCCTGTGAAATTTTTTGAACGCAACGTTATTGGCCTGCTTCCAGCGCATGAGCCAGCCATTGCTCGGTTCAAAATCAATTTCAAGATTTACGGCCAGTTGTGATGCTTTCTGCCTGATGACGTGATCGGTGACGGTAGCTCCATGAGCACATGCTTGCGTAAACCATTGTGTAAGCGCTTCGTTAACGTCCTTGTGCACGGATTGGCGCTTTCGTTTGCGATTAGTGTTTCAGTTCATTTGCATGCAAGATCTGAGATCGTCTTCTTTCTTGAGAATTTTTGCTGCTGTTGAATAACCGATTCTGTACTTTTTGGCTGCAACGGCCAGTTTGAGTTTCTTCACTTTGACATTGTCGATGAGCTCCAACTGTTCAGAAATGCTCAGAGTTTTTCGTTGAGACGCCGACATCACTAATCGCAATGATCGCAAGCAAACGGTTTTCAGTGGCAAAATTAACAGACAAACTTCTGACTCAACAGAACAGTGGGTAAAGTGAAAGTGCTGTCCAGTAAATGCAACGACAAGCAAAGTCGGCAAAAAAGCGGGCGGCGCTACCCTTAGACACACAAAGCAAAATCATAAGGTAGAGGGTGTCTCCTACAGACACAGATTGGACACACCGTGTCTCTAGACTAGTCAAGATTAAGCCATTGAACTTCACTCTCTCTCTCTCTCTGACCTCTGTTTGACCGATTTACGACATCACAGTCACTCAAAACGAACTCTCTTATATCGGGGAGGACGGGACCAGATAAAATATCTCTTATATCCGGGTCTAATTTATATACATTAACAGGCTCTAATTTTGGGCCAGAGAAAATCTCTTATATCAGGGTTTCTCTTACATCCGGGTCTCTTATATCCGGGTTACACTGTATATACAAAATGAGTGTTGTATGAATGGTTGATCGTGATATTGGATAGTTATTGTTCATGTGGTTCGAATAAGGTTTGATTGAATAGTTCTTTGATTGGAATCAACAGTTTGTACGAAATTAAACTTGTGACAGAAACGACAATTTAGCGATCTGCCTAAAACGTAATGTGTATGCGTGAAAGAAGGAATAGTTCAAACGAAGTTGCGTACCTTGTATGATGAGTAAATATTATTTCTTGGTAGTTGATAAAATAACAACTTTACAAATATTACTCGAAGAGTTCGTTGTATGTCAAGCTACTGTTGTTGCTGAGTTTGCTATAGTTCAATGGAAGTTCTTAGATGAAGAATTCTGGACGGAAGGAATTCTTTGAGTAGCTGGCGAGTGAGTTAATTCGAATCGCTGAGTTAAGCGACGAAATATCTATTTCGGTCGGAAGCTGTGTATCTCGCAAACTAACTGAAGATCAAAAACCGCGTTCCTTGCTTGTTCCAAAATTCGTATTTGGCGGGAATATGTAACGAGCGATGTGGTTGGTCGATTTACAATCGAAGGAACTGATTAGCTAACATCAGTCATATGAGAATAGTTCATTATAACATTGGGGTGTTGTCGGTGTATATACGATCCCAATACTTCTCTTAATATGTCCTGTTTATACTTTCTAAGCCGTCCTTCCTCTGAAATGTCTCTTTCTGATTTTAAGTCTTGTTCCCATTTTCTTTGGAACTTCTTCGTTTCTCACATGTTCAGTCCATGGTAATCTCAGCATCTGTCGCTTCGAGCCTCTTCTTCATCTGTAAAGAAATTGACCGGTATTTACTGACACATGACATAGTAGTTAAGCACTTATTACTTTTTTTCTAACGAAATTCTTTTACGCTTTGCTTAGTTTCTGGAAGGTACCTATTCTAATGTGCCTTCGGATTTCTGTGTCACTTTTTCTGCCGTTTGCTACTGTAATACTCGGATAATTAAATTTCGGTGCCTGTTGAATTCTCAAAGCTAGCGCCTATCTTTGCTGATGAACATACATTTTATTTTATAATTAATGATTACTCTTTTCTTTTTACTTTCCGTTGCTTTTTTGCCTAGTAGATTTTGCAGTATTCCTTATGAGTCCAGCTTCAACACAGTATAATCTGCAGACCTTATATTACTAAAATTATGGTCTCCGATTATAAATTCTGGTAAATTTTCTAGTTTTCTTAGTATTGTCTCGTTGTAATAGTTAAATAAATCCGGTGAGAAAAATCCTCTTTATTTTACTCATCTTTCCTATTTTTGTGTATACAAAACTCATTTTTTATCGGCGTGTAAGATATCTGTTACCAGTAAATGTTGCGGACTATTCTAACATCCTTCCTATATGACGATCTTTCCTATTAGTTCAAATTGTTTCTATGTATGTATGTGTGTGTGTGTGGAACCGTATCAAATGCTTTTGCGTAATCTATGAAACATATAGTTTGTTTTATTTTTTAAAAATTTGTATTGCCTGTTCTGATAGTATTCTGATCATGAAATTAGCATTTCTTGTCCCAATGTCTTGAACAAAGCTGCATTGTGGTTGCACTATTTCTCGTTTAATTCTGCTATGAGCTGTTGTAATCCTTAGAATTATAATTATAAGCTAAGTTTTGTAGCTCATTAAGCTGATTGGGAAGTGGAACTCGTATTTATTTACACCAGCATACCCCCATCCCGCATCTTGTATGATCAATCTATTGTTCCCTGTCAAAGTGCTACCAAAAACGTAGTATTTTTGGCGTTGTCACTTGGCGGTATTATCTTCACAGCCATCACACATAGACATCAGCATGCTGGGAAGTAAACAGATTTTACTGAGATTTCGTTCAGTTGTTGTTATGATTCCCGCTGAGAATTCAGTTGTGCAATGCTGCGGCTATGGTAACTTCTTTGTCTTTGCTAAAAAAACAAAAAACAATTTCAGAACAAATCACAAACTAACAACAGATTTAATGTAAACAAATTTTTAAAAAATGAAAAATACTTAAGTTGTAAAGAATTGCTAATTTTCCTATGTAGCATTATTAACAATTTTTCTTTTGGATAATTATTCAAGCAGCAATTTGAGGTAAACACGTTTCCCCAGTAGTTCTGATGGACACGCTTTTTTTTCTTGATCCCTTCTTTACTTCCACTTCGGATTCATGCCATGCTCTGCAGCTCTGTCATCTTGGCAACTCTGATCACTCCATAGTGTCTATAGATATCACTTTCCGCTCTCCCATCAATCATGAACCTCCTACTAACATAGGTACCTCCATGACGAAAACCAAATTATATCATCTAAATGTTTATTATTAAGAGGAAAGACCAAAGTTTTTTTTAAATATTTAAAAATTTTTTTCCTTTTGTTTAGAACATTCTAAAATTTGATTGAAAAAATTTTGTTTCTCTTTGTATCATCGGAACTAGTAAAATATCATATACAATTTGTAGCACGTTTTTATTGTTTGTTTTTTTTTTTTTGTATGACACACATTAATTTGGAAAATCTTGCAAAAATAAAAATAATTGTCGGATATTAATGAAACTTTCAGGAACTATTCACAGATGATGGAAATTATTATAAATATGTTTTTTTTATTAAAGTCATGGCAGAAATATTTTTTTTTATATTTATTACCCCATAATTAATTTTATGAAAACTCTAGAAATTCAGTTGCGTTCAGTTTAGTGATTACATTAGTTAAAAGCACAAGGCTTTGAGGAATGCAAATCTTTTTTTTTTCTTTAATTGACCCCACCTACCTGAAAATCAGCCCTGAATTGTAACATACAAAACTCAATAAAACAAAAACATTATTTAATTTCAAATGCTTTTATTTGCTTTTAGTTGTTTTATGAATATGGACAATATTTTCTGAAAGCAAAAAAATCTTTCGATGAAAAATGAATTTTTAATAAAATTATTTGTTATTTCTTGAATTATTTTAGATTTTTACATTTAAGTTGTTAAAATATTATAAAATTGTTGAAAGCCGCATTCACTTTTGTAAATGTCCTTATGAGATAGATCATTTTTAGCGCTTTGTAAATTGTATCGCTTCGTCCGATCAGAAGACCCGCAGTAATTAAGAAATGTAATTTTGTGTTCATAAAAGTCATTAAAATCGCTGTAATTAAAAAGTACGGAAGGTCACAAGCAATAAAACGCCACGTGGCTTGACTGTATCCGTTCTCTGATGAACGTCCATTTCATTATTGCAAATTCTTCGTGCGAAATACATGTTGAGCATTTTGAATTAGCGTTTTTACTAATTAAAAAAAATTGAACACCAATTGATACTCACTCTATTCTTAGCCAATTCCAGCCAAGTATAGATACGCTCTCTCTAACCAACTGAGCCATTGCTTGTTGTCTCTATTCTGCCACTTTTAATTTCCTCTTAATTACTCTCACTTCGCCTTCGGAGACTGTACCAAACAACACGCTTAATGCCTTTCCCATTATAAGTAATACTGCCCTCTTTTGCCTGGTCCGTAACAACTTTATTCCTTTCAAACAGTAACTCATATCCTTCCATTGTCTCAAGTATTAGGGATTCCTGAGCTAAGGGGTATAATATACGGTGGTATTCCGGAGTCTGTAAATATTCTCCGGCAACTTGGGTCCTGGCTGTATCTAGTTTGTCCACTTCGGTCTTCAACTGACCCAGGAACTTATCATACGGCTGCAGGTCTATCACCAAAGTTATCTACCACTTTGATCTAGTTATAATCACTTCGCTAGTCTTCTTAAATACAGTATTCTCACTGTGTTCCCAAATATTACCACAACTAGCATCGTCAGTACCACGAGCCTCCTCTCGTCCATGGCTGCAAGGAGATGGGGAGAATAATTCGTCTTACTCAATCATTCTCTTATTGTTTTTAACGGGTGGTTACATCTTAGGGCGATACCTCAAGCACCGACCCACTTCACCACCAGCATGGGGCCCGTTCACACAGTTCACCAGCACCAATGATAAATGCACAGTTAGTCCCAGACCGTCACTCATTCACCACAGCCACTGTACTGGTTTCACTTAATCTTTGGACTCAGGCTGCACCACACTCTTAATCGAAGTTTTAGTGGTAATTCCTCATTAACACTAGGTGCTTTTTCAGCCCACAATTTACTGTGCAATTGAGCTAACGGAATTCATCCTCTTCTCCCCATTCACTCAGTTCTTCTTCCCTAAGGTTAGGCTCAATCCCTGCTTCCTGAGAATGTCCCGCTGGGGTCCGACTTACCTCCCTCAGCCTTCGAAGGGTAGTTGGGCTAATTTTAATTTCCTCACCCCTTCCACTTTCACGCTCAGTCTCTAACCCTTCGGGTTCCACCAACATAGTTTTCCTCAGCCTTTTCTGTTGAGTTTTTTTTCGGCTCCTTTCCATTCTCCTATTTCAGCTAGCTTTATATCATTCGCATGCACTCTCTTTACCTGTCCGGTCAATTGGTCCCAGATCACACAGGAACCCGGACCCGTCTGCTCCACAATCTTATAGTATGGACTTCATCTCTGGTCCAATTTACCTTCTCTCAGGTGTATTTTATAATACACTGGATCACCTACCTGGAAGGAAACTTCTCTATTTTTATTTGCCCTATCGTTTCGCATTTCTTTAAATCCTCCTCCTTACCCGCGTAAAAAATTTATGCTGTTGTTCTAAAACTATTTGGTGATGATCCTCTCCTAAATACTTCCTCCTAGGTCGTAACAGATTGTGTATATTAAGATTAAAAATTTTGTTGTCTCGTTCATCGAGAATCTCACAGCTGCTAACGCTTGGGTTACGAATAAATCCCAATTTTCCCTATTATCCTCTGTTAGTTTAGCTAACACATCAGCGGGGGTCTTATGAAATCTCTCTACCTTAGCGTTACTTTGGGGGTGATATGGAGAGGTGGTTATGTGCTGTATGTTTAATTCTCCCAACGTCTCTCTCATAATCTGATTCACATTCTCCGATCCATTATCGGTAACCAACTGTTCGGAGGCCCCATACCTAGGGAATATTTCGTTCAGTATTATATCTGACACCGTTCGTGCCTTCTTATCCGGTATGGCAAATGCCTCAGGCCAATTCGTCAGCCAGTTCACAAAATTCACTATTTAAAGATTACCTCTATGTGTTTCTTCATAGGGCCCGGAAATATCAATGCTTACTTTCTGAAATGGATAATTCGGAACATCCCTTTCTAATACTGTGGCAACCCTACACCTTCGACTCTGTACTTGACATGTTACACATTTTTTTTACGTGGTTCACAACATCATTAAACAACTGAAGCCAGTAGTAATTTCTCATTATTAATCCATACTTTCTTATCAATTCCCAGGTGTCCAAATCTCCAATGGCACTGGTCTAGAATTTCAGCTCTCAACTTCTCAGGTATCACCATTTTTAAACTTACCTTTCAGGAAGAGATGAGGAAGTAATTCAACACTCCATCGTGCACCATATATTTGGAGGTACGCACTGCCTCTACCCTGGACCTGATAGTTGCTATCTCGCTATCCTCTTGGTTTTGCCTAATAATATCTCTCCAATGGGGGTCGGTAACAATCTCCGTTTCACTCGTTTCCTGATCTTCCCAACCAAGTCTCTCCTTCAACGCCTGTGAATTGATCACATTAATTTGGAATGCTTTATCATCCACATATTCGGTCTCTAATTGCCTCGGAATCCTCGATAACAGGTCAGCACAGGTATTATCATTCTCTGCCAAATATTCTATTCTGCAGTTATACCCACTTAACTTCAATGCCCACTGTTGTATCTTCTTATTCGTCCACTCCGCCTCTAACAAATATTTGAGGTGTTTGTGGTCTGTTTTAATGGTAAACACAGCCCCACTCAAATAATAATCTAAGTTCTGCACAGTATACAGAATGACGAACGCCTCTTTTTCTATTACTGGCCACCTTTGCTGAGTCTTGGAGAGCCGATGAGACAGAAAATAGATCGGCACTTCCTTGGGCACATCCGGTACTGGTCCATCCTTATCGGGACATGGTTGTGTAAGAACCGCCCCGATACACTTATCACTAGCATCGGTCTACAGCACCATGGGCTTACTCAGGTCGGGTAGGCCAACAGGGGTACAGCTGTCAGCTGGTCCTTTAGAGCCTCGAATGCACGCTGACAATCCTCGGTCCACTTAAACCTAGCATGGAGGGATTGGAGGGCCTGCTAGCCGGCTAAATGCTGGTATGAACCTCCGATAATATCCAATGGCTCCAATAAATCCCATAAATCTCTCTTACGGTCTTCGGTGCGGGCATAGCTCTTATAACCTCTACTTTGTCTAAATCCGTTTTTATTCCTTCTTTGTTTATGTTTATCATAAGTACATAAGTACCCCTAAGTACTTTGTATCTTCTTTCATAAACTGACACTTTGATAATTTTAACTTTAATCCATGTCCTCTTAACTTATCGAACACCTTCTGCAGATGTTTAAAATGCTCCTCCTGTGATTTTGAAAACACCATGATGTCATCTAGATACGCCATGTCAAATGCCTCAGTGCCATTCAATACGATGGAGATTAACTGACTAAATACACCCGGGTTGTTTGCTAACCCAAACGGCATAACTAAAATTGAAGAGACCCATGTGGCAGGTAAAAACGGTCTTTTCCTGATCCTTTTTGCTAAGTGCTACCTGCCAATATCCCGACCTCAAATCCAAGGTGGAAAAACATTTAGACTTTCCTAAAAGAGCTAGAATATCATCAATAAAGGGCAGGGGCACTGCCAGCGGTTTTGTAATGGCATTTAATTGACGAAATTCCACACAAAACCTATGCCCTCCATCCTTCTTTTCAACAATCACTATTGGATCATCCCTGATTTCATCATTTCATTCACTGCGTTCTCTACTAATTTTCTTTTGTGGATTGGGGTCCTATACTGTCTTAACTTAGACACGGGTAACCACCCACCTATTATCTTCATTTCAACTCTCTCCGTCTGTCCCAGTTCCTTATCAGTAATGGCTGTTACCTCCCGATTTCCGTTCTGCAATTCACTCAATTTCCTCCTATAACGCTCAGGGGCTGTTATATATTCATCCCTTATCTCATCGCTACCTTTCTTATTCCCAGGCCTATTCTCATTCCATACTCTCACCTGTTCGACTTCTCTCGCTGGGCACGCCTGTGCCAGCTCCTCTTCCTGCTTTATTTTAATAGTTTTATTGGCAGTATTGGTTAACAGTAAGGGAACGGTCCCCGACCTCTTCACCAACGAATCACACACGGTTATTTCCCCTTCACTAATATCATACCTATCAGTAGGGACCACTTGGTACGGGTCACTGTTCAGCACTCCTTCTGTTATGATCTTGTCCTTCCCAGATACAGTAGTCCTAGAGGGAAGCTTTATATCTGTCTGTGCCACCAATGGCAATTGTTCATAATTATCCTCGTCCAACAGTATCCCTACCCCGTCCAATGTTAGGGTGGCGAGGTCGAAATGGATCTGTGCCTTATTCTGCCTAAGCCAGTCACTCTCCCAAATTAGCTCACCACACAAGTCAGGTGCCACATAAACCTTAAGTTTACCCCTGGTTCTTGCCAACTGGAAAGGTAGCCACGTCATATCCTCTATCCTCATCCTGCTACTATCAGCCTGACTTATTAGTAGATCGACGGGACTAAGCTTCATTTCAGTCCCAACTGTCTAAAAACCTTGGAGCTAACCAGTGACACTGAAGCTCCAGTATCGACAAGGGCTTTCACCTTCTTGTCTCCCAGCAACACATTACAGGTGAAGTCTGGCCCTTCCTT
Organism: Acanthosepion esculentum; assembly: GCA_964036315.1. Classification (NCBI taxonomy): domain Eukaryota; kingdom Metazoa; phylum Mollusca; class Cephalopoda; order Sepiida; family Sepiidae; genus Acanthosepion; species Acanthosepion esculentum. The sequence goes on from CAXIWW010000192.1 coordinate 18,477, forward strand.
CAGCAAACGGTATACCTGTGCCTTTCTCCTCCTCGTATGTTCTCTCCCTTCCTCCTGCTTTCTCGACAACCGATACGTGGGAGTCGGTGACAGAAGTTCACCTTTTTCTAGGGGCTCCAATTTCTGTCTAGGGGCCTTCTTGGGTGGGGTAGAGCTCGAGTGACTCTCTTTTCTCGGACTAGCAACCCATTTCTCCCCTCTATACGAGTTAAGGTTGTTCCGTTCGGTGTGGTCCATCTTTCTCCTTCGATGACAGGTTCGTCTCAGGTGACCCGCTCCTCCACAGCGCCAACACCTTCGCTCCTTACAACTGACCGAAAAGTGCCCGACCACACCACATGTCTAGCATCTCAGAGGTCTTACTTGCACTGGGGCCACCCTGCCTCTTACTTTTTCACGAGTGACCCATCGGCGTTTCCCGGGCCCTTTTCCTTCTCGGTAGGGGGCACCAGCGTATTAACTCGCTTTATCCCCAGTTTACGGTCTCTCTCTGCCATACACCACCGAGCCTTGTACTCGAACTCGCCACAAGTCGTGCAGTCCGGCCCCAAAGACCTTGGGTCGCCTTCATAGTTTGTCGGACAGTCACGAGAACGATGCCCACCATACTTGCAAGTCCTGCACACCAGCCCATATCGGCCGGGTGTGGGCTTGTGAAACCCATAACGCAGATCCCAGGCTCTCCTTTTGGGAACTGCCTCAGCCTTCCAGTCCTCTTCCACCTCTTCTTTCGGGTTCCGTATCTGGATCCGCTCCCGGTCCTTCTTTTTCATCACTACTTTGGCCCCCAGGGGTTCCTACCTACACCCCCTCTTATTCTATCCCATAGTCGTTTGCTGGTCCGAGCCGCCTCTATGGCTGCGGCCAGACTGACCGGTCCCCTCTTCAGAACATCGGCTAACAAGGCCCGAATGGGACCACTGTCCCAAGTTGCCAACTCCGGAAAAGCTAACACCGCTAGCCCCGCGATTCTTTCCCTAATTCCTCATTAGTCTCTCCTTGTTGCTGCAGCCGGAATAATTTCCTGACTGCCTCAATGGCCGTACGCTCACTTGCGTATTGCCGCACCAGAGCGGATTTAAGCTCGATCAACGTCAGGGCCGGGATTTCTTTGTACCCCCGCACTATGAACTTGGACACCTGCCCCACTGCGGCGTCGTAAGCTATGAGCACTATATCTTGGTCCCAGAGGCCATAGATCACCTGCTTCTTCTGAATGGACAGAATCCATTCGTGCAGGTCCGCAGCGTTTCCTTTATAAGTAAGTAGCTTCATGCTACCTATCGGCCTCCTGAAACCCATCGATATTTCGGGGACTCCCACGTCCCCAAGGTCATCTGTGGCGTCTGATCCTGCTATCCTAGCGTCTTGTCAACTACCACTTTCCCACGAGAAGAGAGACCAACGACAGAACGAAAGGAAAAATACTTAACACGATGGTGGCGCGTCAACTGCATACAAAGTCGACAAAATCAAAACATGATCAACAATATTACTGGCTGATCTAAATGCAATGAGCGAACAAAGGAAACCAAAAAGTGACTTACCTGAGGTCCGCCGCTCCGTGTTCTGTTTCTTTTTCCTCCTTCTTTTGCTTCCTCCTCTTTTCCTCCTTATATCCCTTTCAGACCAATATAGTCCGAGGACTAGAGTCCTTTCTGGTCTTACTCGGTCCAGACTTGACAAAACAAATGCAATCTTCTCTCCTCTTTCAGACGGCTGTGGCAATTCCCACGGGTCTATCCTGGTCACGGCCACCAGTTTAACACTTTCGCCCCAACCCCTCAACCCCCGGCGTCTTACTCTCTGGGTGGGGGTATCTACTCGGTCCTAACCGAACTTAGTGGCCATAGGTCCCCTGAGCATCCGTAGATTATTCGACCGATCCGCTGGTTTAATCCTGCTTCATACCGACGTTGTGATTTGTTTGATCCAGAAAGCAGAAGTAATGTCTGTCCATTCACGGTCGACTGAAGATATAGACACGGCTGGAGAGTCTGCGCTAAGAAATTTAGAACGCAAAAAAAAATTAATATCTGCAGAAAGCCGGACAAACGACTATTCAATGGTTGAATTGTTAATGTCTTTTATATAGCAGAAAATAATAGTATAGAATAGAAACGGGTTACAGAAAAGAAAAGTATTTAACGTAAAAACTCATACACTGGATTCATGACAGAGAGAGAGAGTGTATATGATTAACTTTTTGTTAAATCGTCTCAGAACGATATATGATGGAGGGATAAAGATTTCTGTGCGGGGCTTAAAGTTATAGTGGCTTCCTCCTCCCAACGCTTGCCCGGGCCAATTCTCTCTACTCTCTTCAAGAATTTTCTCCAATCTGCTTTTTTCAGCATAACTACGCGTTTATATAGATAAACCCGGCTGGTTATAACTGACCCTCGGCCCTACTACTTCACACGCTATTATCACGGGGTTCTGGCTGCTTCAACCAAAATCATGTGAATTCCAAAGTTCCTTCTAGCTTACTCAGCTCTATTTCAATTTTTAATCGATAAAAATTATTTCGACCATTTTTATTGTCTTCTGATGACCCAGATTCAATGGGTACAACTTCTGCCCTAGATCAGATTTGCCCATCAGTAAACAAAATGCTCTGATTTAATTTAGCTATTCAAATCTACTCCAATTTCCCTAAAAAATATGTGTGTGTATTTCCCAGACTCTCTCTCTCTCTCTCTCTCTCTCTCTCTCTCTTTCTCTCTCTGCCACAATGTATTGTGGGTTTCTCTTTTTTCTCGTCGTAGAAGGGTTCTCCGAAGTATCTCTTTCTATGACGAACATTCTGTTTTTAGATTTTATACATCCTGCCAAGGAGGCCATATTCTACCTTGTTAATTCTTTCATCATTTTATGTATACCTGCTATGTTCTGCAGGGTTTCTATCTCTGCAAACCTTGATCCACTCATCTTTTGATAGCTGGCATTTGTATCTAATATGTTTGTTTAATATTCTCTATTCTGTGCCATTACTTGACATTGTTTCTTATCTCTTTAATTAATAATGATAATTTCATGCCATCAAACTCTTTCTTTTGTATTTCTTTCCTTGAGGTAATCTTGTTTGCCAACGTCACTAGAAACCTGTCCAGAGATTCGGGAGGCTTAATACCATTTTTGCTTCGTAGATGTAGTATGTTGATTTTCTAAGCGTGGATCAGATGTGGTACAAGTATCCAGTGAGGATCGAACGCACTACTCAGACGTAACTGATCTTGTGAGACAAGCTTGCTAGTCACTACACCACGTCGAGGTGCCTCATAAATGTATTATGATATCTATTTCATACAGTTCTCTAACGTTGCTATGACCACACGCACTCATACACACTCACATATGTAACAAGTATGACTGGCATTGATAATATCTTATTGTTTCTTTCAACTTTCATAAGTACACACAAAATTAAGCTCTATATTTAACTTCAGAACAGATACCAAATCATTTTTTAATTATGTTGTGACAAGGATCTTTACCATTTCTCATTCTCGTCAAGTTGACAAATAATTATTCCATAGATCTTACTTGAAGTTCAAATATTTTTAATTTGTAAGTCTCTTGCCTTTAATAATGCTTTATTTTAATGCTCATCTCTAACACTATTTGGGTTGCTGGTAAATAATAATAATAATAATAATAATAATGAGGACTTGGAATATCAACGAAAACGAGATAATGATGAATGACTTAGCATGAAAAGGGTTAAAAATATGAAGAAAGACTGATAGCAAAATCGTTCCCAGAGAATCGAGATTTGTACAATAGACCAGATGACCGTCTAAAAGCAATTCTCAGTTTGTGTTGCCAATTTTCAGCAAACAATGCCTGGATCTGACATGAGAAGAATCGGGTCAAACCAAATGAATTCATTTTGCCAAAATGTCGGAATGAAAGACAATAAATTGAACACCTGCAAAATGATGACCTTTGGCTGGACGAATTGTCACCATAATGGGAGTTGCAAAGATTTCCCTGGGAAAGTGTCTCTTGTGTCAAAGGCGAGAAAGCCAATTGTTGTGTGAATTCACTTATAAGATAATAGCATTTGGAACCCTAATTTTTTAATTAATCTCCGACCGAATGTTAGAGGTGACAGAAGAGCGATCAAGGAAGGATGAGGGGCTGGCTGCACCCACTGAAGGTTAGCAGGCACAGAAGAGACATTAATGAGGTTGAAGGAGCTGCTCATGCCCACTGGAAAGCAATGATCGGAGATGGTAATAAGAGTGAGAAGCAGCAATGCCTGCACCCATCTCCCATGAGAGAAAGAGAATTCCCCAAAATTATGAATTAATTTAACTTCTCAGGCCAGAAATAATACTTTTGTTGGAAATCGGGGGATTCACCAAAACCCAACCTACATCTTGCCCCGCAGCGGTTTCTAGTTGGAGTCCATAAAAATGAATGCGCGAAAGCCAGTTGAGACAGTTGAGAGTTGCAGTTGAGAGCTGAGAAGGGGAGCGGCGGAGGTCGCTGAGAGATTTCACAACTCCTGCCACGCAAGAACCTCTGACTTCAGCCTTGAGCCAAACTTACCAAATCAGTGAAACAAACTTCGCTAACTCCGCAATCCCAAACTTACCAGCTTACCCAAGTGATGCGTCCGATTTAAGAACGGGTTGGGTCGACAAATACCTGTATGCGAACACAACTACTAACAAATTATTGTACGCAGTGTTGATATAAAAATAGTAATTATTTTTTATATATATTTCGAGTACTGTTTTCTCTCCAACTTTATTGTACGACTTCACTCGACTTGGACCAGCCCAACACGAAGATACACAAATCGATTTTGGCCTCCTTATAATCAAATGAATCACAACGTGGGTTAAGGCAGGTCAGGATCTAAGAGATCACTCCATTGATAAAACCAGGATCCACCCTGGGCTGACCGCGATGAAAGGTTACAATCTTTATGAATTTAATTATTTAGATTTAAAAATATTATTTGTTAGAATCACTTTTCATGAAGATGTAATAATATTACATTATCTGTCGAAAAGTAAATAAGTTTATATACGTTATTGCTAAATATATAGCATCCAAAACGTAGCTAAATAACTTAATATTGTTAAGATTTAGTCAAATTAGAAAAATATAGTTGGCATTAAGAATTTAGTTGTTGCATTTTATTTCACAAAAATTATTTAATTTCATCACAACAAGCAATTTCTTTTGTCACTTGAGAAGTGGAGTAAGTGTGTTATAAGGCTATAAACTGAAAGGATTACAACCAATCATAAAATCCAAGATACAACAAATAATTCAAAGTAACCTTACACGACTTTCCAGGAAATTCTCTCATTCCCACTCAAAATTCATATCAACTCGTCAATAGTAGAACAACAAACCAGATAAACCTATTAATTTTGTCTCCACTTCGACTATGTACAAGTCGCTACTCACCATCCAACAATCAGGGTACAATTCTACTTTTACAAGAAGTGAATATATATTTTCTCAGTTACAGATTACTTATTCGAAAAGGCATTTATAATGACAACCCTACAAATTTCTCGATTAACTAAAACATTACATAACATTTTTACTTTACGAACATTTACTTATTTCTTTGCTACGCTATATCATGCACATTTCGACATTTTGAATATTTTCTTTTTATATTCTAAATTCAATACTTTAATAATAACACAAATAGTAAATATTATTCACATACTCTTGTGGACATAGTGTTGGTATGACTTTCTTTATTGGAACCTTTGGAATAAAAGGAACTGTCCAAAGAGTATAATATAAATAATATATTTTATTTATTTCTTTAGAGTGAGTCCTTTGGTATTCGGTGAAGTAAAATGTTCGTTAATAAGGCGGATATTGGTCGCAGTCTTGAGAAATGCTCGTTAGTGGTAATTTTGAAGTCGGAACATGATAGGAATAGTAATAATGTTAGAACTAGGTCAGTGTCAATCTACTGTGTTTTTCTTGGCCCTGAGCAAGGCAGAAATATTATTAGTAGATGACCTCTTAGCTACTTTTTCACGCGTCACACATGACTGCGTTCTTTTGCTCCGTCCTCTCCTCGCTCAGAGATGTCAGTTTATATCCATTTTGACCAGGCTCCGAGATTCTGGCCCGAACATTGGTTTCGGCTAACATCAAAAGTCTTTTAATGTCAATTTTTTGATTGGTCAAAATTATTTTATTTTCTGGCGTTCCTTTCTTTTTCCTTTTTTATAACGGATTTTATTCGTATAGGCTCCACGATTTTTGGTATTTTTCAGTGACAAATAAGTAGGCTCTGATCCTGCAAACTTCCAGCGTTTTTCAATCGGGTTCAGTTTTTTCTTTTTCCTTTTTTTTATATAGTGTGACCTCGTTAGTTGAGAGAAGTATAGAAAGTCAAGTTCAGAGAGAGAGAGAAAAAAACATAAGGATTTTAAAGGAAAGTGCAAATGCTTTATTTTAATTTGAATTCTTTTTATTTTTGTTTATATATTTTATTTTTATATTTTATTTTTATCGGGACTCACGAAACTTATCAATGTTACAACAATAACATTCATATATTTTTTTCAAATCTCAATTTCTGTTGTGTAGGATCCACCTAATCTGCATAGGTGACTACCAACTATATAAATAGTGGTTGGTACCGGAAGACGAGAGAAGAGGAATCACGAGATCCAACTAGAGACTCTGATCGACTGCGACTAGTCAACACATTCTCCAGGAACGTCTTCCCAGAAATATACAGAAATACTATATGTACTTATTGTGTACACTTTCTTGTTATAATACATTCTTGTTCCAAGTACATTTTGTGTTGCATTATTATTCCATGCAATAGGCGAGACTCAACAATTTCTATAATAAACTTTATTTGTTAAATCAGTATTTTCTTAATTTAATTTTGAACACACAAAAAATTTTTCATATTTCTGAATTCTAAAGAAATTTTTCATTGCAAAATATTGACTACTATTTAGTATTAGAAAAGATACTCCTGATTGAGCTAGTTCGTTATAAATCCACAAAAATGTTTCATATATTTACAGATATTTAGGGTTTATAGCAGAGCGGGGCTTAGAGGTTAAAATGATTTACACACACCAAGGAGATTAATGAAGAATGATAATGACGAGGAAACAGACGGGTAATTTTTACAAAACAAGATAAGGAATTTATTCACAAATTTACAGGCCTGAAGTAGTGTCAGTAGCTCGTTTCGGTTAAATAAATCAGAATTCTTAAAGCCCGTAGTTTTAACGTATTGTCGTGAAAAGATGTTCATATAACAGATTAAATCATCTGACACAAAATAATATTAAAAAAGTTTAAAACAAAGGTAAGAGAGTTCGTTGCTCACCTAAGGGATATATTGCATATGTTCAAACGTAGACGAAGAGTGTTTGAATTACTTAGCTTTCTTGCTTTGATGGGATGAGAAAATACTTTCAAGTGCCGCGTACTGGTTAGAGCTGATATTTATAGGCGAGTACTTCAACGCTGGTCGCGAGGAACTGGAACGAAATCCTTTACATGACTTCAGGCACCCTTCTCTATAATTTAATTTTCTCCTCGTTTTAGGCCAAAAAGAATTTCGCGTAGGCTCTCTACTTTCTTTCCTTCTTCTTTTTGGCTCATCGGCTAATTTTTGTTTTATTGTTTTCATTGGTCCAAATCAATTTCACATAGGCTCGCGGATTTCCTTCCTTCTTCTTCCTCGGTTCACTGGTTAATTTCTGTGAAAGCAAGGTTGCGTTTGTAACAAAAAAAAACTCACAAAATTAGTGTTGGGATAGCATAAACTAAATGGAAAGTATACAAAAGGCGGAGGGAATGAGTGTATGTAGTGTTGGGACATACACAAAAATAAATATATAAAAATGTTATGATCCAGAATGATGATGATATTTCATCATTCTAAAAACAACCTTTCTACCAGTGATGATTGATGATAAGGATATTTCATCATCATGGAAATAAAGATAAAAATTACATCATTCTAAAACAAACTTGCCACATGAGGATATTTCATCATTCTAAAATCTGAAACCTCATCATTATAAAAACGACCTTTCTACCACAAGCAGCAGTAGTAGCAAAAAGGAACAACACAGACGTATCACCATCGCCCCGTAAAAATCGACAGTTGAAAGTTTCAATAACAACGAAATTCTCGGAACAAGCAAAAACAAGTAAGCACAAACTTTTAAAGAGACAATAACAATGAGAACTTTTTTAACACACACAATACCAATATTGTAATTAAGATCACGAAAATAAAAACGCACAGTCTTGTCATTAATGTCAACACGTGTCTCAAAGTCTTATTGTTGTTATCGTTATACGTTTTTTATTCATTTCGTTTTCAGTAAAAAAAAAATGAGAAAGGGATTCCTCTATCAACTACAAGTACATATAACAACAGGGTAATTACTTTAACTACCTCAGAATTCAACCCCGTTACAAAAACCGCCGGGGGAAGATTTTCTTATTCGAGCAATCACGCCGTATAGAGCGAGATACTTATCCGAAGCCCCAACTACGTCAACCGCAGAAAAAGGAACGTCCTATGTGAGTTACTTCTATCTATAAATATATATGCACACACACACACACTTTGCTGACCAAAATGTATGTTCGCTTAAGTGGAAAATGTATTTAATAAACCAAACGAATTTTTTGGCTAACCCAATACATATCTTCGTACCTACATACATTACACACACACACACAAACATTTGTTTTCCTGAATTTTACTTTCTTTAGACACTTTACAAATACACCTTAACCCTTCTGAGAACGTCGTTTCTATTTCGCTTAATTGTCAGCATCTTTATTATTAAATTATATTCAGGTTTGTTCGTTAATGTTGTTTTATTCTTCGTGTGGGGCATGCGAAGGATCGTTTACTCTTTCTCTCTTTTGTCTGTCATCGGACGAAACATCACATTCCCTTTTTCCTGAAAGAGATTAATAGTACACGACCGTCAAAACAATGTCAGAAACAATCATTTTTTTGCCACTTATTAATGTCAACAAGAAAGATTAGATAAAATTTTATATAGTATAAAAATTGGTGTTTATTACATAGAACCATATAGATATATACAAAATTGCGACGTCCGTATTGAATGTTAAATTTTAGCATCATTCAGTGCCCAGCCGTTGAAAATTATCATAAGTCCTCGAAGATGCCCTGGCATCTTTTATCTGAAAATATAGGGAAAAGATTTTAATAAGTTATGTATCAAAACAAATTTAGCTCATGTTTAAAAACAAAAATATCTAAATAACACGCAAGCTTTAATGTTTGAAACAGTAAATCCTGTATGCATCATTTACAAAATCAGATAATTATTACGAAGGGATAATGAAAAGTTGTTCGCTTAACCAAGAAAAGGAATTCGAAAAACATTCTGTATGGCCATTTTGGTTAGATTTTAGGAAGTGGGTCACGCATTGTCGCAATTGTTACTAAATACGAAATAAAATTTGTGGTTGAGTATTATTATCATTATCGTTATTGTTTTTTATTAATCATTATTGTTTGTAATCTGAAGATTTGTATCATTTTTGTCATCATTTGATTATTTGCTTTAGATAGAGATTATGGATGCTAAGAGTCAACTCACGGTTATTTTAGGAAATTCAGCTATTATAAATTAATAGCTTTTAATATAGAGAAATGAATATTGCAAGAGATGTTGAAAGTGCTCCTTTGTGGACTGACTTCATTATCGATCAGGCTGACTGTTAGCATAAGAAGAAACGATTCATCAGAGCAGCGTCAGTTATAGATGCTTCATCACTTAAAACATCAATATTACCACTGTTACTTGTTTCATCTTCTGTCTGAATAGGTAAGTTGATAACCGCGTTTTTTTTCTCGAATTTTTATTCTTTTTATTTTTTTTACTTAATTTTAAAACAAAGTTTTCTATAGAAGTTGATGCATTTTTTATCCATGACATTATTGTAAAATAATCGTGAATTTATGCATTTTTGTCTTTTAAGGAATTTAATAAACATTAGATATCTAATTGAATATTTTCTGTTAGATTTTTACATTTCTATTATATTTCAATATTTGCTACATTGTGTGCAATTTATTTATCTCATATTTGTAAATTCAAAATTGTTTTCATTTTTATCTGGGACAAAAATATTTCTAGCTTGATTATTCTCTTTAATTTGTTTTCTAAAATAATTTATAACTCTTCAGGATACATAATTTATGCTTCTTTTAATTTTAATACAATATCTTGTAAATATTTCCGTTATCTCATTGCTTTAATGTAGTTTTAAAACATACAGAATATCTTTATATTTTCAAACTAAATTTTTCTAAATCTGTTAATTGGTTATTCAACTGATATCACACTGACAAAAAGTTATTCATGCCACTTTAATTTAGGTACCTCTAAAAAAGCGATACCTAAGGTTTAAAATGCAGTTTTAAAAATGACAAAATCTTCCTTTAAAGCTTTTATTTTAGTTTTAATTTCAAGCTCATAGATTAAATATAATATTCCCCAAAACAAAGTACTTTGCTTTTTTAAAAATTGATTGTAATGAGTTTTTATTAATATTATTATCATCAGTTTTTTTACTGATGATAATAATATTAAAATCGTCCATATTGACAAATCTGTCAACACATCGTAATTCTTTTATTTAATAATCTTACAAAAATAAAATATACTTTTATGAAATTATATTTGAGGAAAATTAGCTGGTCTAAAGTTTAATCAGTATTTGAAACAAATAATACTTTAAAATATCTCAGAAAAGCATTTTTAACACGGAGGTGGGCGTTTTTTATGACGTGTTGACAACTCCCTTGATAGATTTATGTTTGAATTTTTCTAAGAGGAACATAACTGGAAAAATTACTTGACGGATATAACGCCGACGCCTTTTTTCATATAAATTTTTAACTGCCCAGTAATTTTAAGAAAATATTCTAAGTAATCCAATATTTCATATAAGTACATTGGCTTTATAGTCTAACTTACGAAGACGTTTGTTGAGGAAATATTAGAAAATTTCCAATAAATTGACCGCTGCAAATTAATACAGAATTTTAAAAGATTTAAATGTTTATAAAATATTTTAATTAAAAATTTTAAAAATTAAAACAATTCTCTTAAATATTCATTATTAATCGAAAAAAATTTTCTTACCACCTATTGCCTTAAGAAAAACATTTACATATTTTAATTCATAAAAGCAATTGAAAGCTTTTCTAATTAAATAATATCTTAGTTTTATTGCATCTTTTTTATTTTACGATTTAGAACAAATCATCTGTTGGGTATGTGTGGTGTGTTAGAAGGTTAAATTGCTTGAAGATTCAGAAATGGGTGTGTTCGATAATTTTTCATCCACAACAAATAAACAATGAGCATTTAAAGGCAATCAATTGCAAAGAAAATTCAAGGAGAAACAATGGAATTAGAGGTTTCAACAATAACAGGCATTTATATACGAATAGCATACATATAGTGAATTTATGATTGATGTTTGAGTGTAAACGTGATAGGAGAAAATGTATTGAATGACCATGTAATTATTTGGCGTCTAAGAGTTTACAGTTCAGGTTTGTTGATGAAATTAAACAAGTTAACTTCTGTAGGGTGAAAATTGTCACATATGTAAGTTCAAAAGTTAATGTGTATGCGTGTTTTAGTAGTAATTGTTTGTTTAAAGTCTCAAGGAGTTATGCACCTTTAACTGTATTAATAATAGTTGGTTGATGAATACAATTTATACTTGGCCGTGAATATTATCACTCTTTTTAGTAAATTGTATTAGGTTGGTGCAAAAATAATGTCGTTTTTTGACGTTCAACTTCATGTGAGAAAACGACATCATTTTTGCACCAACCTAATAGATAGAGTTTTTGAGAGAGAAATGGTGATTATTGAGTCAGCAGGTTGACGCACGAAAAGTTCGTTGGGTCAGTGTAATGACACGCGTGGAGTTGTTTAGCATCTCATGAAGATTATGTTACTGACTGTATGTTAGGAAATGTGAGTTGGAAACGTTGGTAGAGATCAGGAGAATTTATAGTTCGAACTTGCGTGAATGACGGTAATTTCTTTAACGTCTGACCGCAAGGTTAAGACGAGAGTTCTTGAAGGTCACATTTTGGCAGCAAGGAATGAGACACAAGAGGGAATGGCGAGAGAGGGAGAGAGAGAGCTTACTCGTGTTTTGTTTATATAAGATGGTGTATCACGCGATCGGCTCCTAGAAAGGTGAGCGGGAAAACAGATTTGTCGCGTGCAGGTAATTTGATTGGTCGGAATTGACCAATCAGCGAGCTAGTTTTGAGAAGATTAGCCAATGAATGCTTGTCGTATGATCTGTATGTATGTGTGTGATGGTGATGATAATCACCACAGGGGAAGAGTGCATTTTCCCGCAGAGGGTAAGTGGCAAATATGGATGATTCCATCAATACTCCCCCGAGATTAAAAGTTGCAGGTACGAAAAACTTTTAATATGCAAAGAAAAATATTGTCCTTGTGGGCTGAAAAGAACATGTGTCATAAGTGTGGTTGAGATGTGCGATTCGACGAAATGTACCTGTGTTGTCGTCAGGGTGCTGTATATTTCTCTAGTGGGTCAGAGTCGGGCACGTCCTGGAAGAAACGTCGGTAGTGATCTGCGTTTGCTATTAAAATTTGTCTTTTTCCAATGTTCCACGTTGAGTCAGCTTTGTCGTCCCGTCAACCTGTTTGCTGGCCTGGCTGTAGTTTTGCTTGAAAAATGAACTGGTTTGTTTGGTATGCGTGGATATAATTGGCGCACAAGATTTAATAGAAGCAGCGTTGTGGCGAAGTTGAGCTGATGTAGAATTTTTACCGAGTGTCGAATGCATGTTTGAGAGAATTTGCTAATTTTGTCGATTGAATATCGTTCTCGCAAATTCTTAGTTCGTTCGAGTCGCGTCATTGCAGGATGAAGAGACGGTGAGTCGCCTTTTGAGATTTGGTTCACATTTTATCTATTTCAGTCCAGAAGAATAGAGTTGAATTAGTTGAAAATGGCGTTGAAATTGGACTTCTGAAATGTTATCAGGTGATCGGCTCCTAGAATGGTGAGCGGGAAAATAGATTTGTCGCGTGCAGGCGATTTGATTGATCGGAATTGACCAATCAGCGAGCTAGTTTTGAGGTGATTAGCCAATGAATGCTTGTCGTATGATCTATATGTATGTATGTATGTATGTGTGTGATGGTGATCACCACAGGGAAAGAGTGCATTTTCCCGCAGGGGGTAAGTGGCAAATATGGATGATTCCATCATATCTGTAACTGGGGATCCTGTCTGACCAAAAAAAAATCATGATTTGAATTCTCAGATGACTTATATAAACATTAAAAACGCTATAGAATATAATTTCACGAAATTTCTTAAAATTAAAAAAGTGATATACAAAGTTTTTCAAAAAAATAAATAAAAAAATTAATTTCATTCGTTTGTGAATAAGTTCCGAAAGCTTCACTAAAAGTAAAAGCCAACAATTATCTGATTATGCAAGAATTTCCAAATCAGTGTGTTTTGCATCACAAAAGTCATTAAAAATTTCCTATATAAATTTATGGTGTGACGTTGACACCGGAGAAACAAAATTTTCAACCAAAATTTCAAAGGTTCTATAAAGAATAAAAAAAATTACATAAACAAATTCTTTGATATTTCCTCTTAATAATAACATGTAAATTTTGACGATAAAACTTTTTCTATCATGTATGTTCAAATTTTAGCGAATTTTTAATACATTATTAAAATCTTTGACATTATCCTTCAGATGTTACAGATAACAGATTCAAAATTCAAATCTATGAATGGTTAGCACATTAACATTGTCATGATTGTTTTTGTGAAAAGTTTTTTTGCTGTTCTGAGTAAAATGCGCTGATGATCCAATCTGTTGTGGAAAGCGTTGCTAAAAAGTAATTTTGTTCTGGTTTTAATAATTCTGTAAAAATTGGCATCATGATTTAAATCGAAATATGTTTGTACTTTCGAACTTTAGCTAATGCAAGCACACATCTTTCTGTTTATCTTTCGATCTGAGAGTGACATATCAAGATGTAAATAAATAAATGAATAAAAATGCTTTGTACTGAATATGACAACCTAACACACACACACACACACACACACACACACACACACACACACACACACACACACACACACACACACAACTGGATTTAGGCCTTCTGGGTTAATAGAATTTGGGGCCCCCGTATCTATAAAAAATATAGTTTTGGGCCATGCTAACCCCATATTTAAATCTGGCACTGCACTCACACACACATACATACACATGTATATGTGTACACACACACACACACACACACACACACAGGAATGTGTTTTTAAATGTGCAATAGAACTTGTCCAACCAACATATGGATTTACTTTTTTGTCAAAGATACAATCTCCCAAAAGACATTTAAACTGATACGATGGTCTTTTCCAAACGACTCGTTGACGGAGAAGAGTTATTGCGTATGATTAAGTTAGTTGTGTTAAATTTAATATATAATTAGTTATATTTTTTTACCTTGGTATATCAAAATCAACCAATACTCATATATATATATATATATATATATATATATATATATATATATATATATATACACACGCGCGTATAACGGGAGGTTGCTATAGAAGAAAGATTTATTCTCCTAATTTAATTTCCCTCGTTATGGGCATTATTATATTTGTGATATAATAACAGCGTAGTTCATGGACAGAACGGAATGGCTGAAAGGAAAAGGAATGCCAAACACGACCTGTTCTCAGGGAGACTTTTATATCACCAAGTCATACACAAAACTACACACACATATACACGCGGAAAGTAATATATCTACACAGCAAAGGAAAGTGTAAGGAGAAACAATAAGGAAGGGTCTTAAATATAATATACTCATGTGTCTGTAGAAGCCGCGTTTAGGACTCTAGAATCAAACGGCCTGGATTCATCTATGCCGCCGGCGAGGACATATTCCACGAGCGGGAAATAGCGAATCTTGGGTTTTCCAACTGTTATATACCGTGCCTATGAACAAAAATGGGTATTTCACAATCCTCATAATTACGTTGGACTAAGTGGGGATAAAATGTTATCTAAGTGATCCACCACTAGCAGTAGTTTACCTACTTCACGCCGCTGGCGAGTATTGTATTTTGTTGATGTTATGAAGATTACCATTTCGTTTCTAACCTCCTCATTCAGTAAGCCTTTCTAGGTTACAACACCGACATTGACAGCTGCGAGCTGGAGTTTCTTTCTGTGGGAGAAAGATATATTCCCAAATGTAAAAGACATCATGCTGCAGGGAGGCACAATTAGCCTCTGCCTGGGCCATAGCGAGCCCGGGCTAAAAAAATAAAGCAACCTTACAGTTTAGCTGCTGTAAACAAACTGAATTTTGACTGTTGCTTTCGTCACTGTATGGAGTGACATCACTAAGTGATCCGTCATGTAACCCATCGCAACCTAAGGGAAATAATTGCATTCTGTATCCCTACTTACATATGTGTATTTGTGTGCGTGAGGTGAAATAAATAAGCCTGTAGCCTGACATGTAGTTTTCGCCGATTTTTGATCAGAAATTTTCACTGTATAATGGTCAATCTATGTTATTAATATTTACCAATGAATTAAGCGTATTGCTAATGAAGATTGAAAAATAAATGTTTTTTTTTATCATTACTCTAAAGATTTATTGTGGAGCGAGTAGCCATGGTCAAATGCAAGATAAATAACAGAACTGTCCAACAAAGTGTATATTTGAAGCCATTCAATGATATCGGTTCAATCGGGTCGGCTAGATCACAATGGGTAAGATCTAATATTTTAGCTACCCTTTTATTGGGTAACTTGTTTTGATACGGTACCAATGGTATTTTGAATTCACTAAACGTTAGTAGCTTGCCTTTCTGAGAAATAAGAGTTGTAAATGGATTGAAATCGGACGGGAGGCCTTTTAGGACCATAGCTAATAATTGTTAATTATCTCCCCGGAAGTTTTTAATAAAGTGGCCGCGTTTTCGGCTCTAATAATATAATCATTAATAGTTTCGGCACTTGTTTTGCATAGGAAGATTAATCCAGTATACAAGGAAATCATTTTTGGTTTTCCTTTTGATAAATAGCGCTCTTTGCAGTGCTTTTGAGCCATCGTCAGGGGCTTCTCTCATAAGAGACAGGCTTCGGTCATCGAGAGATTGAATTAATTCGGCAAACGCGTTTTCATTCTTTTCACAGTACTCTTCATCATTGGGACGATCAAATGGTGCCAAGATTGTTTCGTGTAATTTTTGAATTCGCATGTTCCCCAACATTTTACTTCCTATAGTTCGTATTTTGATTCGTCACCGGTGAAACAGTCTATTCCTGGGCTCATAACCTATGGAGTGGGTAGCCATGGTCAGATGCAAGACAAATAACTGTCCAACTATCAGAATTAACAAAGAAAAAAAGGAATAGGGCAAAAAAGAAATAATTATCAAGCAAACAATATATGCAAGGCAACTTAACAGTAAGAAGGCAAAAAGTTCACAAACTAAGAACTGACGTTGACACACAAAAGCAAGTTCAGACAAGCGAACGTAGCGTTCTGTATTCTAGGACAAGGCAGATCGGGACTGACTCATGTCAAAAAGCAAAACGAGCTATTTTATTGGCTAAGAAAAAATCTCAACATGCTCTTGTGTGATTTTGCCTATGCAAAACCACACAAATGCATGTTGGGATTTTTGGGAGGGGCAAGTCATTTCCAATAGGGACTGGAGTTCTTTTTCTCCATATTTGGACAGGTTGGGGATGTTTCAGCCGCAGCTGGGAAAACGGTCATCGCGACCAATGACTACGTGTTGCAAATCCCAATGACCCGTAAGAACACACTATCTTGTGGCCAGAACATCCTAGTGATTGTAGAAGGTCGTCGTCTCCACTGCTGGTCCTGTGGTGCCATGAGACACTCACCAAAGGCGTGCCACTGGAAGAACCCTGCACCAAAATCAGCAACTCCAACATCACCCAAACCAGCAGCACCAAAAGAAGCAGTGGGGCGGAAAAGTCCGTACAAACCCTCAGTGGCTCCAGTGAGTGGACAGAGGTCGTGAGAAGGGGTGAAAAAAAGGCTGCTACTCCTCCTCTCCAGTAGAATGTCCCACCAGAAACGGACGCATCGCTGCCGAAGACAGCATAAGACAATCAGCAGCCAAAAGAGCAACTGCAGCAGTCGAAGGATCAGAGGCAATAGCCGCCTCCTAAAGAGCAGCAGCTGCAACACGAGAAGCAATTAGCAGCAGCAACAACAACAGCAAGTTCTACAGGAGCAGCCACGACTACCGGATTTACAACATCAATCTCTTGTACTACCGGAGTAGGACTTGCCTCCTTCCCAAGGAAAAAAACTTTCCCCAGAGGAGAGAAAATTTGTTGCATTGACAAGCAGGCACTGGAGAGGGACCTCACTGGATGGAGGCCCTCTTGAGGTCTAAATGTACCTCCGTTGGCATCCCGTCAACGGAGGACCCAAGCAATTTTCCCAATGTCCCCGAAGCCATTATCTCCATTCGGAAAACTGGTGGGAACCTTAAAGTTTGGAATCAGTTGGAGGGGGCCAAAGATGCATTCACGAGGCTCAAGATGGCATAAATAGAGTCTCCTGAGCCCAAGAAATTGTCACATTTTTGCGTAGAGAGTGTACCGGTGTTGCTACACCTTTGACTATATAGGGCCCTAAAACTCACTTTCCTAACGGACGTCAGGGGGATTGTCAGAGAATTACGTCTGATGTCGGCACTGGCAGTCTGAGACAATCCGTCGGGGTCTGACTTCCACAGATTTCCGTCCAGTCTGCGTCTGGAGAACAAACTTTAAAATGTCTTCAAGCTAGCCACTTTGACTGAGAGCGGCTTGATCCAGGAGACACACTTTGTTTGCGAATTTGATGTTCGTGTACTGTCTAGCGACTTTGTTGTCTATTCAGTATACGAGGACCAACTGACCAGAGTTGTTTCCTTGCTGATTAAACGTGCGGAGGCTGGGGGATTCCCTAGAGATAGGCCTAGCTATGCAGGCTCTGGAGCGAGCGGCTAGCGAGCGCTACCAAGGTCAATTAAACAGGCTAAAGAAGATGTCTAATGAAGCCGTGAATATGGGCGCAGAATTGCGCAAGGAAGAGATCTGTTGAGGTTCCGATCGTTACATTCAGATGGTCGATACCCCGAAGGGGCGTACTCTGGGGTTGACCAAGGAAATAGGCGTTTCGACAGCATTTCGAGAACCGGTTTACCAAGGAGCCTGGTCTATGTAGCGAAGAGTTTCGCAGCTATTTGGCTGACTTTCCTCGGCTTGAGCCGACTGAAGCAGCTAGCTGCGATGGTGAGATCACAGAGGGTGAAGTTTACTTGGCATTGATAGTCTACCATACGAACTGTGTTTGAGGTTGTCGCAAATCTTTGTGTCGATTTTGACTGTCGTGTTCGACAACTGGTTCCGGCAGGGATCAAGCTGTTGAGAAAGGTGTGGTCGGCGGGATTTAGATAATTATGGGCCCATAATTCTGCTAAACACAGAGTTAAAGATTTTGGCCAAGATCTTGATGGAACGTTTGCAATCAGTTGCCAAGATTCTGTTGGACCCGAGCTATGAAAGGATGAACAATTCAGAGTAACTCGCATCTGATCTGCATAATCCTAGAGGGTGTAGAAGGTCAATTTGGATCAGTCCAAGTCGTTCGACAATGCCGATCATTAGTACCTGCAGGCCGCCAGATTCAAATCAGACTTCTGCAAGTGGATCAGCCACCTGTATCGCTCTCCCAGTGCTGTGGTGCAGGTGAACGGGAAACGATCGTGCGCTTTTGCGCTGTCACAGTCATCAGGGTTGTTTGCTGTGTTCCTACTTTATGCTTTGGCGTTGGAGCCCCTCCTTCAACAGTGCTTTCAGTGCGGCTCTACATCGAATTATTGTACCTGGGGGTGCTCTAGCCAGAGTTTCCACGTACGCCCATGATGTATCCATTTTCATGTCGTGCCGTAGTGACATTCAAGTTGCATAGATGGCGTTTAAAGGTACAAGAAGGTCACGGTGGCCAAGATTAACCGAAACGTCTTCCGGCTTGCGTTTAGGTGCCTGGAGGTGGTCGCGCTCCCGGGACCCTTGAACTGATGGAGCCCAGCTGAAGAAGACTTGGTCAGAGGTACAGACAAAGACCTGAGCGGTTCCGAAGGCGGTGGTCTGTGAAGGATAGGGCCTGCGCCACATACGTCTTTCCTCTCATCTTTTACAGGTTGTCTGTACTCCCTCTCTGCAAGAAGGCAGTCGAGCACTTTCCTCCCTCTTCTGGGGTGATGGCAAGCATCAGGTCTGCAGAGAGGTCCTGTGCTCAGTGTTCTTGTCATGGGGATAGCTGGGAATGCCACACTTAGCAAATCATCAACACGCCTCAAGATTGGTTTTCCTTTACCACGCGTTGACAGTGGGCTCGATCTTGGCGGGGAGTGTTAGGAACGCCTTCTCTATGTGGCAGGGGCGATATCACCCCTAAAATAATAATAATGATAATAAAGGAGGATATGCTGTAAAACAAAATCACCAGGTGAAATAGAGGCGTTTTCGAATAACCAAGATGTTAATATGCTATAAATGTTACAGAAAGTTAATTTATAACACGAAATACAATCTTTTTGTAAATGTACAAAGTATATCAGATTACTAATAGAAAATTACTGGAACAATAATAATTTGTAACTTTAAAAAAAAGAAATGGATTTTGACACTGTAAGAATCGAAGTTAAAATTAAAGATGTTTTGATCTAGAATTTATTCTTAAAACAAGAATCTCTGTAGTTTAGAAAGAGCGGCAGAATAATTAATAGCGAGGTGATAAACAATGGCGTCTTGTTGTGAACCTTGGAAACCAATCGATAAAAACTAAATTGTTTATTCTCGGAGGAGTGAGTTGTACTTTTGTAATATGTCAGTACGTTCGCACGTGAGGCCGGTTCTCTTAATAAAGAGGCGAACCAACCGGAGGAGAGTTTTTTGTTCGTCTGTCTTCTGAGTGGAAAGACGTCAAAGATTGAAAAGGAAGCGTCCGCTGTGTGTTGTTGAAGCTGAGGGCGAAGAAGCGAAATACCGCCGCTAACATCTAAGTACCGCTATTCCTACTACTACTATTACTACTACTGAGAACGGGAACATCAAAGGTTGTAGGTGTTGCGCTAAGAACAGACCAAAAAAGATTAAAACGAAGGCCATATGTCTCATTTACCTAAATTATTCGAAGTATTTGTGTTTGTTTGATTATTGTTCACAACCAAGAAACATTCAACCTTGTGCAACAAGAATTATTTTTTTGTGTGTGTATAAAAAAAATAATGTTGTCCTTTCAAAATCGAATCGACTTGGTTATATTTATTTTTCTGTTAACCCGATTTTCACCCGACGAACTTGCAGGTGGACCAACGGAGAGCTTCCGGATTTCTACGATCTGATGACACTCCTCGGGATCAAAACGTGGATGAAGGGTGGCTTCGAATTGACATTGGGAACCGGAGACTTGTGTCTAACCTGTAATACTGGACCATACTAGAACAAAGGCCGGTCTTGTGGATTGAGGATACGGGTGTTACATCTAGCCCTTACTATCACTTCTCCCGATTCTAAGGCTGAACGCCTTCGTAAGCCCCAGAATCAGTCAAAATTCCTCAGAGAATGTCGAGCGAGCTTGAAAGCTATTCCTCGGTTCACTTTCACGGCCTAGGAAACTATTTTATCGGGAGTTAGTAGAGAGGATCCTTTCTGTGGGCGGCTCGGCTTGTCGGCGACCGAGTTGCGTTCTTTCTTGTCTTGGGCGTCAGCGTTGGATTACCTCAGCAACCCTGAGTTTTCGCTTACCTTATTCGGAAGGTGCCATCTCTAAATGACGTAGCCTTCAGTGCGGGAGGGGGCGGATTTATTCGACTGTCATCGGTGTGACCTTGGTCTAGAGAAAATGGCTTCGCACGCCTTCTACCATTGTCGGCGGGTTGACGACTCATATCGATCCCGAACATCTTGTGTCCATCGATCTCGCATACGCGTGTAATAATGTCGCCTTCGCATTCCGGGGTGAAACGAATGGTATTTCCCCCGTTGCTAGCTGTAGCAAGAATGGTGAAGTGGACGTCGCGAATGGAGGTAATCTTGCGATACAAACGCTATTCTCATTATGATCTGTTCGGATTCTTTAGGCATTTGCTAAAGATGAAGATCAGAACTGATAGAAAGCATTTGTTATTGACAGATTTCAGCGAAAGGTAGGTGAAAGTGTCGAGCTTGGTCCGAGTGAACTGAGCTAGCCTTGATTTGCCTTTTTAAGTACCCTTTGACGAAACGGGGAGGTTTCCTGACGAACCCTCTCCTGGTTAAGAGAGACTCTTTTTGTTTACTTAAGTGTTGTTCCCGTCCTGTACTCGGCATTATCTTTTGTTATGATCCAAGTCGAGATTTTCAACCTCCCCAGTTTGTTTTTGTTCCCTTTGTTTTTTCATCCCTACCAGGTCAGTTTTAGTTTTCTCATTCCGTCATTTATTTTTATTCTTCCCTCTCCGTTAGTGAGCTTCTTGATTCTGTCTTTAAGCAGAATACAGCGGCTGCTCTTATTTTTGTGAGATGGACGGGCCCTACTAACATCTGTTATGTTTAGTTTGAATGTTTTATATTTTAGTTTTGTTTTTGGGTTCATTTCTTCCCCCTCATTTTATGATCATTAGATTTTTAATATATTTTTATCAGAAAAAAGAAAAAGTAAAAAGGACATTTGAACTTTTGAATTTTTTATGTCATGGAGATTTTGTAGGTTCCCTGTGAGATATTGTGGTATATGTAGGATTAAATGGCGATGGATGAGTTTTAGTGGTGAATGAGAATATTGTATTAATGGGTCGTTAATCTTATTAGCTGGGTCTAGGATAGAAAGTGTTGACTAGCTCTACCTCAATTTCCCTTCGACCTTGTGCCAAAGTTTTCATTTTTTAACAATAAATCATTCCCCATTATGATTGAAATCAACACTTATTAATATCTTATACAATACAAAAAATAATAAATCAAATCTGTAAGATAATAAAATAATATTATTTATACCATTACTGAATAGTTTTATCATTTTCAGGTAACATAATTCCATCTTCACAAACCTTGCTTATATTGTTTTCCTGTTGCTGCTGTCCGTGGAATTGGATTTTTATTTCATAGAGAATTCTGTAAAAACCGTTATAAATGGTAACCAGGTGTAATATTTGGTGAATATGGCCGATTCTAAAAATTTATGTGAAAAATTACATCCCTCTGCTTCAATGAAATGATTGGATGAGACATTTTTATAAGCTGGCGGCACTGCTTGGTACAGGGAAATAAAAAGTAAAGAAAAGAAGGAATGTGCCGGAAAAAATGCTTGAAGAGAACTCATTCGACCAATTAGAAGGACGGAATTTGAAATCTGAGAATTTTGAGAAATAACTTGTCCGGCACGAATATAAGGAAACGGATTGCCATAACAGTGAGTTCAAAAAATAGAAGGCCAGATTCTGACCTACCCTCTTGTGATTCCCAATTAACTTCAGAACAAAACATGAACACTTAAAAACAGATAATATTGAACATATTTATCAAAAACAAACACACAACCGGGCCAAGACACCCCCAATAATACGACGTAAACTCTCTCTTCAAGTATAGTTCTACAAGGGCGTGTCATCTTCTGAAAGAACGACAATCATTCTGTAGCTCTTTTCATCCGACGGAAGGTCACTCCCACTGTGTTCATCTATCAACACCTGAATAGGCCAACAGAACTTGACAACACTTCGTGAACTTCGCTGACATCTTATATTCTATACTAAAGACTTTAAAAGTTCACCCGCTAGAACGAGTCCCCACTTTCTTGTAAATATTTTTCTATCTAGCTTAATTTCTTTAGCCGTTTTAAGATGTTATTTCAATAAAAAGAAA
The DNA here is from genome assembly GCA_964036315.1 of Acanthosepion esculentum. Taxonomy (NCBI): domain Eukaryota; kingdom Metazoa; phylum Mollusca; class Cephalopoda; order Sepiida; family Sepiidae; genus Acanthosepion; species Acanthosepion esculentum. The sequence continues at coordinate 41,509 of CAXIWW010000192.1, forward strand.
GTATGTAATATCAAGAACCTTACTAAAAATAATTCAATAAAACTAAAAAAATAATTTTTTGATCAGAGTTGGTGCTTGCATAATTTGATAAAACATGTTATTTTCTTTCCGATTGGACAAAAAGATTCTCTACACTTAAGATTTTTTTTAAATACAATTAATTTTTCAATGCGCTTTTGAAAATTTATCTTGTTGCTGTTCGCTACAAACGTTTTTCTTTTTATTAAATTAAAGCATGTTTTAGGAATCGAAAAATGTAAAATTTAATCCTTTTTCCCATACGAGCGAACACAAATATCACTTTGGTAGGTACCTCCATGAGATCGTTAAAAAGGAGCATAGCATGATGAAAAAGACGCCAAACTTGACAAAAACAAAATTTTATCGTCTAAATATTTATGTTATTATTAAGAGGAAAGATCAAAGTTTTAATTATTTTTTAAAATTTGTCCTTCTTTTTAAAACAATAGCAATTTTTATTTAAAAATCCTTGTTTCTCTTTGTATCACCGGAACTAGTAAAATAACATATACAATTTTTAGCACGTTTTTTTTTTTTTTTTGTATGACGCACATTAATTTGAAAAATCTTGCAAAAATGAAAATAATTGTCGGATGTTAATGAAACTTCCAGAAAGTATTCACAGATGATCGAAATTATTATAAATATGTTTTCTTTTTTTAAAGTCATGACAGAAATATTTTTTTAATATTTATTACCCCACCCACTATAACTAATTTTATGAAAGCGCTAGAAATTCGATCGCATCGGGTTTAGTGATTACAATAGTTAAAAGCACAAGGCTTTGAGGAATGCAAATCATGTTGTTTTTTTTTTAATTGAACCCCACGTACCTGAAAATCAGCTCTGAATTGTAACATACAAAACTCAATAAAACAAATATATTATTTCAAATGCTTTTATTTGATTTTAGTTGTTTTTATGAATATTTTCTGAAAGCAACAAAATTTTTCGATGAAAAATGAATTTTTAATACAATTATTTGTTATTTTTTTATTATAATAGATTTTTATATTTAAGTTGTTAAAATATTTTAAAATTAGTTAAAAGCCGCATCGGGTTTCGTAAGTGTCCTGATGAGATATATCTTTGTTTAGTGCGTCGTAAATTGTATCGTTTTGACTAATCAGAAGACCCGCAGTAATTAAGAATGTAATTTTGTGTTTATAATCGGGCTCTAATTATAAAGTACGGAAGACCAACCAGAATACAATTAAGTTGCGTTATTTGAGTTAAGCATTGTTCTCCGCTGTTAAGGCCTTTAATTTTGCGAAACACGTATGGAGAAGTTTATTTGATTTTTCAATTTCAACTGAGAAGGGTACCTAAAAGTATCCATATCATCTTATGAAATTTATATGATCTTATATTTATATTAATCTCAGTTATGGCATTTTTTCCATAAATGAAATATCAAAATTAATAATAAAATGAATGGGAATACACAGTAAAATGTAGTAAATGTACATAAAATTATAGTATTTTATGTACATTTCTGATAAAATTTCATGAGAAAGGTACCTATAAATTAATTAGATACCTTTCTTATGAAATTTAATCTCATTCGTAACAGTCTTGTTTTAATTTCTTTATAATATATTTTCCATAAAGCATCATAAACGTAATGGTACAAAAAAAAATTAGAGCGCTGAAAGTTTTCCTTAAAAATAACGAGGTAAATAATTTGTTCACTTAAATGTAAAATATTTCACTTTTCTCCTTCCGTAGAACAAATTATCCTCACGGAATCCGTCAATATGTCATTCAACACCTGTCAAGTGACGCGAAAGTTTATGACCTGCTTTGTTTTATTTTCAAATTACATCTTTTCGGCGCAGAAGCTAAGTTAAGCTTGGTTCAAAATATTTTAAATAAACATTAAGTTTTGAAAAAATGATAATTGATATTTAAAAGAATTTCGAACTGAGATTTTGATTGATTCTATAAAATGGAAAAAAAATGGTCAATTTTGCTACTCAAAAAAACAAGATTTTTAACGAAATTTTCGGACGTGTTAGGGACGATTAAAACATGTAAAAAAAAAATACCACAAAAATACTTTGATCTTTCCTCTTTATAATAACATAAACATTTAGACGATAAAATTTTGTTTTCGTCAAGTTTGGCGTCTTTTTCATCATGCTATGCTCTTTTTTAGCGATCTCGTGGAGGTACCTACACTTTGGTATAGCCGGAAAAAGTGATACTTGTAGGCTATAGCTGAACAGGCAGGTGTGAATCAAGATTATGGTATTCCCTAGTATTTCCAAGATCGTATAAAAGCATTGATGAAACCTCAGTTGCACAATATTCGATATGAATATTAAAGATGTGAAAATGTGGTGAAAATAAAGGAACTCTCTAATCTTTCCCTGACTTTCCAGGACTGATTGATCACCCCCTGTTTTCGTCTTTCTCTCTTTACGAGGTAGTCGGCCATTTTCTTCTTACGGTTCTCTACCGGAGTAGATTTCTAGTGGAATAAAGCTTCACTCAAGCTATATGGACTCAGCCTTGTTTCACTTTCTCTCAAACTCTTTTTACAACACCAAGTGAGGTCGCGAAGAGAATCACAAATGGATCACAATCGGAACACTGGTAACAGAAAGTAGTCTTGTGAAAAGGAGGTTCGTGTACAGTAAATGAGTCAAAAAAATATCAACAGACACTACAGTGTAATCTGAATTACCAAGAGGACAGAATTGCTATGCTCGACAAAAGCCAGGCGATGGAAGTAAGAAACAAATCGAGTAAAGAAGCATGTTGATCAGAATTATTAATGAACCGAATAGGGAATCTATTTTATTGAGAGATTGGGCAACACTCAACAGAAAACCAAAAATCTGAATACTTGCAACATCAGTAGCATGAATAATTAACTTGACATGATGAGCATTAAAATCGACAAAAACGAAGATGTCCGTAGGTGAATGTAGAGAGAAACATTTCTATACTGTCAGATATTTTGTCTAATATGCTACAGTCCCGAGAAGCAGTGAAGTGATAAAGGAAAAACAGAGTAGAATAATGAAAGTATTATTTCATGACTTCATAATTCTTTTATTACGCATGAGAGAATTAAATAGAGATAAGATTTAAGAAGTAATCAACAACTGGGACGATATCAGTTTTCATTTTAAAGGAAGAGATACTTCTTCACAGATCATCCCTACTATTTTGTTTTTAACAAAAGAAACATTGACTGCCGGTTCGAAGTGTATATGGCGGTTTGATTTTTAGCCACAATCAAATTCTGCATGATTTGTATCGGGGCTAACATTTATTCGGTTGTTACCACAATTTAATGGAGATTAATACTGAATATTTACTAATGAATTTTCTAAAGTTGGTTGTAAAGTTTCGACAACTCGTAGCACAAATTTATTATTTGATTCTTTTACAGACGTGACTTGCTGAATGTCAGAATGCAATTAAGAAATTCAAATATTTGCTTGTATTGTTGTTTACTCTGTCTGATCCTGGGTCAAACACGTAAGTTTTTAAAAATTATTTTTTTATTTAAAGTTTAAACTCAGTGCTGTAAAGCGATGATGCCAGTTTCTTAGAAGACTGCAGTTAGCTTGGCTTTTACGCCAATCAGCAACATCTGACAATTAAACTTACGGAATAATAAAAGAAATAGCCAAGGTTTTGTTTTCTTTGTTTTTTGTTTTTATTTGTTTATTTCTTTTTTTTTATTTTAAAACATTTTAAAAACTGCCTTAAAGCAGAATCGCAAGTTCATTCCTCTTTTCCCAGTCAACGTAAATTTTACGGTGACTGGGAAAAAAACTACATAAACTACGGCGTAAAATCTAGTTTATGGGGATAATGGATCTTTAAAAAAGTTTCTGCGAAAACGATATACAGAAAATAATTTATAAAGAAATTAAGAACTAATTATAAGTCTATAATCTATATTATTACTGATGATGACCTATGCATTGAATACATGAACTCCAGTTATTAAATAAACATCTGAAACATTTTTAAATACTATAATTTCAACTAACAATTTAACAAAAATGAAAAAATATATTGATTTATTTTTTCTAATTTTTTTTTTTTACAGGAAGATACTGATATAATTAAACCAAACTTGTTAAATTCATATTCCTTTGAGAAATGTCGGGCCCTCCCCGGAGTAAATACAATGAATAATTATCGCTTTCATATCTCTCTCTCTCTCTCACTCACTCACTCACTCACACACACACACACACACACACACACACACACACACACACACACACACACACACACACACACAGAGTTATTAAAATCATTTAAGGATTTAGTCATTATCTTTTTTACTCCACTTTTCTTTTTTATCCTTCTCTGCAAACTAATATCTCCTATTCAACGTGTAATGCTTCATGGTTGAGTTAACAGTACTCTTTCAATCAAAATCCTTACAAACAATAGGACTATTTTGTTTTCTATATTTGCTGATCAATAACGAAGTTTTTATAAAGGCCCAACCTATAATTCTCATGGTTTCTAACCACACCCTCATATGGGACAATATATCAAGTTGTTGCGGATGTGAAGAGTGTGTGAAAGATATCAGAAGGTTTGATTGGTCAGAAGGCTTAAAATAGAATGTGTTCAATAATCTTCCATCCACAACAATTAATACAAGACAGAAAATAATGATTCAAAACATAACAATTGAATTTATTGGTTTTAGTGTACATGTACATAAGCTAAAAGTTTGACAGAGTTATGTCTCTTATATTTGGAAATATTTGTACCTGAGCTCATAAAGGTTGGATTAACTATTAAACTGTAGTTTATAAGAATGAGTTCCTGTTGAATGTTTGGAATTGTGTATTGTACAAGTTGGTAAGATGTTCACAAGAGCTAAGAGTTGTACTTGCGTGAATGTTGCAATGTTCTTTAACGTCTGACCGCATGGTTAAGACGGGAGTCCTTGACTGTTACATTTTGGCAGCAAGAGATGAAACGCGAGAAAAAAAGAGAGCGAGAACCACTCGTGTTTTGCTTATATAAGATGATGTATCACGTGACTGGCTCAGAACGTATTGAGCGCGAAAACAGATTTTTTGCGTGCAGGTATCTGATTGGTCGGAACTGACCCATCAGCGAGCTAGTTTTGAGTAGATTAGCTAATGAATGCTTGCCATACGATTTCCATGTATGTTTGATTGTCACGATAATTACAACAAGGGGGAGTACATTTCGTCGCGTAGGGGTGACTGGCAAACGTGGAAGATTCCACAAAGTGTTAGTAGTAATATTTGCCTATTTGGTCTTCCATAGTAAATGCTGGGATATTGTAATTCCGGAAATTTATGTCGCTTTATTCTTCGTTACTCTAGTGTAATTGTTTGTTGTTTACAGTGTAGAATTACTCTTTCTACCTTGATTAATAAAAATTAAAACCGATTGGACTAGATTTACCATTATTATTATTATTTCATGCATTTGCATGTTCACATCTATTGGGAAATTTGTCCCGGCTTTCCCACATGAAACGGTTGAGGTTAAAAACTTGCAACAAAAATCGAATCAAATCAGCAAGATTAAAGCAGACAAACTCTCTCGTTTAGGCGGACGAGTAAAGAAAAACTCAAAACTCCTGCTCGATGCAACAACAATAAAAGAAGAAAGTGTTTATTTACATGAACAGAAAAAAGAGTAAAGGTATAAAGTCAATTAGGAGAAAGGAAGAAGAAAAAGTTCTTTAACTTTAATGGAGGAGAAAATGTTCATAACAGAAAAAAGGCTTGCTCAAAATATTTCTCTGAGCGCCTAAAAGTTCTTTAAACGAGTAGAATATTTTTAAAACTAGAAATACTCACAGTTTTCTTCAAAGTTCTTGTAGAGTATTGGGATTTTCCCAATTATATTTGGTAACAAAAACATTGTGACGCCAGCAAGAAGAAAGGAACACAAACACAAATGAAAATGTTTGAAAAAATTTGTATTTGTAGGAAAAGAGAGGAAAGTTTCTTGCAAACAGTTCGGTTTGCGGAACTATCTTTTAACAGTTTTACATTTCCTGTGTCGTTTTGGCTGGGTTGAAGAAATAGAGCCTTGACTTCTGAGCTTCAGTTGCTGTCAAAATCCTCACACGTTTCATGGTGTTTAGATGACGGAGAGTGCAGACGGGGAACGTGTTGTCTCTGAGGGTCCCAACAAGCAAAAGAGGAAGAGAGTTCGAAAAAACTGCTCTCGTGGGGTTTGGTGAATATCTGAAAAGGTAGCCTGTGATTGGTTGTTTTTCATCCAATCACAGGACACCCAGTTAGCGACTCCGTAATAATTTCAATATTCTCCCCCAAAACAAAATTGCAATATGAAATCATTGCAACATAATTTTTCATTGTTGTTTTGTTTTTTAAGGCAAAAATAGCCAAAGATGAAAGTTCACAGAAAAGTTGATTTTTCTTTCTTTTTTTAAAGGCAAAAATAGCCAAAGATGAAAAGTTCACAGAAAAGTTGATTTTTCTTTTTTTAAAGGCAAAAATAGCCAAGGATGAAAAGCTCACAGAAAAGTTGATTTTTCTTTCTTTTTTTTTTAAAGAACTTCAAATTAGAATGTAGAGGAAGTGGAGATTTGTTGTCACAAAGAACTCCAAACTTTGAAAGAATGTTATTTTATTTTGTATGTAAAGAAATTCTCATTTTGGTGTACTAATAGGACTATAGAAATTTCATCCTTTCAATCATATAGTACAATATCATTAACAGTTTGTTTTCTTTGTTCAGCAACATGTACCCTATAAGCTAAGATATGTGAAGACTATAAGTTTTAAATAGAACTGAATTTAATAGTATACATAGGGATTATTGGGAGAGTTTTTACTACCTTTTAAATTTTTAGTCTTTTTAGGACGTTGTTTTATTGCAACAGATATACCCTTAGTATCTGGTACATCATTAGGGACCTTTGATTTTGAAACATCAATTTTCCTATCACACACTCCCTTCGAGTCCGGAAGGATTTTAGGATGGTGGGCATGAGTTAATGATAGTTCTAGAAGATACAGGAGTTTGATAGAATGGACCTGAACAGACCAGTCACCTCTCTTGACTTTTACAGAACGAATCTTTTTGTCGTCACCGACAATTAACTCCAAAACTCTTCCCAGCAGCCAAAATGGTCTAGACTTGGCAGGATTCTTAACAAGAACCACATCATCAACATTGATTCGATTGTGAAAATTGACCTTGTGCAAATCTTTACACTGTTCCCTCAAGCTCAACAGATAATCTTGATACCAAAGCTTGCGGAATCTAGTCAACATCGAATCACGAGCTTCAATGGATTTTACCACATTTAATCTTGAAGGGGGGGGTCAGATTTCCAAACATCCTAATCATCCAATTTCAGTACAAGTCCCAAATTAGCGTTAGGGCGAAGAAAACAATTAGGAGATATTACTTCGTGGTCTGAATCCGAAGAACATCTATAAGTGAGAGGTCTTTGGTTTATAGCACTCTGAACATCCGAAATTACAGTGAGGAGATCAAAATATCTAATTCTGGAAAGCCCAATTGTTTTATACAAACATGATTTAATAGTCCTGATCATACGTTCCCATGTACTCCCAACCCAAGCAGCATATAGAGGTATTCTGATGTGCTTAATATTATACACTTGGAAGTGTTCATTGAATTCAGAGGAGGCAAAAACTTCCTCTATAAGATTGCAACCAGCTATAAAGGATCTGGCATTATCGCTGTAAATATGAGATGGGATTCCATATATATTAGTAAATCTAATCAGAGCCAGAACAAATGAGTGGGTGCTCATGTCTTTAACCAACTCTATGTACAGCTCTAATATTGAGGCAAGTAAATATAAGCATGTACATTTTACTAATACTTTCGTCACCCTTTACCCAAACATGTCCAGTATAGTCAATCACAGTATGTAAAAATGGTTTAACAAGATTTACTCGGTGTTTAGGAAGATTGGTAACCTTAGGATACTTGAAAGCTAGTTTATTAACTTTTTGGCACAAGACGCACCTAGAAATTACTTTTTTGACGGCTTGTCTCGCCCTGGGTATCCAAAACCCTGAAAGGCGGATTTTGTTTAAGGTTGACTGAATTCCCAGATGTTTACATCTTTTGTGATATTCCACAATCATAAGTTCAGTCAGATCATGATCCTTAGCCAATAAGACAGGATTGATAACTTTATAATCATATGTAGTGATTTTACCTATTCTACCCTTAGTCCTGATTATCCCCCTTTCATCTATGAATAAGTTTAAATTTTTTAATAATTCAGGCACTTTTTTACCTTGAGGAGATTGAAGGTAAGCAAATTCTGTAGGAAAGCTTTGCTGCTGCATTACCTTAAGTAAGTAAATTTTAGCACAACTACTAGGATTCAGATCCACATGTTTTAGTTTATTTCGGATTTTAAATATATTGGTAATAACATTAATCAATCTATTATAATCCGAGTATTTACCAAACGGTATCACCGGTTGAGGTTCAACGTTAGCTACAGTGTAATTTAATGACGTAGTCTGTACAATGGATTTATTTTTGAACTTAGGCACTGAAGTTCGCTTGATGGACATTCTATGGGATTTTTGCTGAGTCATTTAGGTCCTAAGGTCCAACGGCTTTGATTCTGTTGAAACTTTTCAAAGGTTACTCCACTTGTGAGCAAGTCGGCAGGGTTCTGGTCAGTAGGAACATATCTGAATTTTACATATAAGGATTTCTTTTCTTTCAGTTCCTCAATCATTTGTCGGATGTCCTTTAGTCTGTTTCTCACAAACTCGTTCTTGGTTTTAATGTTGTCAGACAAAATCCATGACAACACAACCTGTGCATCCACTGATATGACTACATCTCCGATCTTGATTCGGGAGTAAGCTTTCAACAGAGGCAGTAAACACTTGATGGCCAAAAACACAGCCAACAATTCAAGCGTGGGTAAGCTTCATAGGAGCCACCTTAGCTTTTGAAAATATCAGGTGAGACTCGCCATTCTGTACGCCATAAACTGAAAACCCATAAGCCCCTTTAGAGGCATCACAAAATATATAAAGATCGGCAGGGCCGTCTTCACTGATTACAAATCTAGGGAATTACAATGAATCCAGCTTGGCAAGATCACGCGATGGCAGGCCATACGGTCTGAAGTTCTTCTGGCACAACATCATCCCAGTCTAATTTGTGAGACCACAAATCTCTCAAGAGCATTTTGCCCCTGATAGTAACAGGTAAACACAAAGATAGTGGGTCGAAAACCCTTGCAGTTTGGCCTAATATGCCTCTTTTAGTATTAACAGACTGGTCAATACGTTGTCAATGCTGGTTGTGTTGAAAAGGTTGATGTGGCTACGTGTTGAATAGCATTTAACAATTATACATTTTTGTATCAAGGAAAAACAATGGAAACCCGATTTTTGTTTCAACGATAAAATATATATTAAAATCAACAAATACAAAACATTTTCTGTAATGTGTGAAACAATAAGATAGGAGAAATTGTTTCCCTTTATCTGTTAGCTGAAAGAATAAATGTAAATAAACAAGTTTTCGGAAAGAATGTTCAAAGTTCTGTATTAGATAGAATGATGTTTTCAGAAGAACATGTAATAAATCAGTTGTGGATTAGATATAACTAACAGATCTGTTGCAACTTGACTTGTTAAATAGAACTGATGGTGAATGATATTTAAGTTCTGTGTGCGTGCGTGTATGCGTGCGTGTAGAGAGTAGAATGAATAGTCTGTGTAGACGCGTGTGAGTTGCTGAGTTCTACTGAGTTCTGCTTCTACTGTCTATTTTTGGAACGAATTCCGGTTTATATAACCATGGGTAGGCTCCCAGTACAATGGCGGGAGAAATTTCGAGAGCACACAAAAATATCTGATTGGATGAAAAATTACCCAATCGGTGATTTTATAACAAAAGCATGTTTGTGAATTAACAGTAGGAAAAGTTCAGTGTGGTGAATGCGATCAGTAAATTGTCCTGTGATAGTTAGTATTTATTATTTGACCAATCACAGTTGAGAAAAATGTAGGCGTGTCAAACATAGTAGTAATCGCTACAAGGTGACCCTGAAATCTGAAGTGTGTCTTCTAGTGTGGAATATTTATACCCTAAAACCTTTTCGAGTTGACAACCATGTTCTACGAATTTCTGATCTTTTATCATTAAGGTTTTCAGTTTCTCACAATTCATGTTCCATGATCTAAGGTGAAAATGACCCATTTCCATACAATAATTAGCCGTTGTGTATAGGTCTGATAACATCCGAACAGAGTTACCGGTTTTAATTAGGTTGTCCACATAGAAATTTTTCTTTAACATGTCAGTGCAGTTATCAGCAGGAAACATATGCGCATGATGTTTTATTATAAAATTCAAAATGATGGGGCTGGCATTAAATCCAAAAATAAGTGTGGTATATCTAAAACAGACCAGCCTATTCCCTTCCTTCATAAAAAAACAAAACCTGTTACGGTCCTCGAGAGATCCGATTTTGATCATAAGGAAAGCCTTACGAATGTCTGCTCACATCACATTTATTAGACCTAAATAGCAACAACAACTCTAACATATCTCCCATTAAATTTATGCCAGGGTAAGCAGCTTCATTTAGAGAATATTTCCTCTTGGTCTTCAGGGAGCAGTTAAAAACGGGTCTAATTTTTGTGGTAGTTTGCTCATCCATCTTAAAAACAGGCCTATGGGGTATCTAAACATGTTTTGAAAATTCCTCAGGTGCCACCTCAAAACGTTCGATGATACCTTCACGCTCCTGCTGATGGAATACCTCAACATAGTCATTGAGCAATTTTTGTTGCTCAAGCTTGTTAACTACTCTGTTCAGAACTGAAATAGCAACTCTGTGATTGGAATGCACAGACTTTTTGTCCTCATGCCAGGGGAGTTTAACGTGATAAGCGTTATCTCTGTATTCAATGGATTTTTCAAATTCCATAATTTTATTTTTATCATAATCACAAATAGCTTCGTCTTCCGAAGATATACCCAGCGAATCTACATCAAACATTTTCTCTAAATTCCTTTCTACTTGACTTCCATCAAAAATTTCAGCAAAGGGGTCAGGGTAACTCTTTATAGGATTCATTACAAAATTCACTCTAGTGTCTATGGCATGATAATTGTGTTGAAAATCTTTACCCTGTACTTTTTTAGGGGTACTTTGATTTTCATATAAAAAATGTTGGCAGTTGCCTAACGGGGAAATGCCTGTAGGAAACTCCAAAGCAGAGCCCTTCGTGCAATCCACCATTTTGATGTTCTTCATATATTGAATTACATCGATGCCTAAAAGACCGTGAACCCTAATATCATTTTTTTCCGTGCAAAAAAGCTAGTTTGTAATTTAATTTAAGTAAATTATTCTTAACAGATTTAAAGTTATCGAATCTTAAGTTCATATCGAATTCATCATCGATAAGAACAGGTAGGGGCAAGGTATTACCCTTATTTACTTCAATCCCCACTACAACTTGGTTTAATTTTTTCTTCTTAGACCCTAAAAAGTTTTTTACATCGTATTCCACTGGAGTGAGGAAAGATCTCTAGCGCCCTAATTTTTCAATAACTTGCCTAGAGAAATAAGTCCTTTGACTGCTTGTATCAAAGATGCAGTTCAATTTGTATTTACGTTTCCCTTTAGAAACAGTAATTGCCACTATCGGTAAAATATAAGGCTGCTCCTGTGTGCCAGTGTTGGTACACACGTGCGTGGAAGCAGATGAACTGTTTCCACTCTTATCTGCTTCATCACAAAGAGGGGTAACGTGGCCTCGGGATTTGCAATTTGCACATTTTCGAGGTAATTTATTTGCTTTGCCATAGCAGTCTTCCGTTCTATGACTAGCACTTGTACAAAAAGAGCACAAGCCCATCTCCCTACACCTAGAACGTCTCGACTCAAGGGAGGAATATTTTTAACAATGGTTCATGGTGTGCCCGTTGATGTTGCAAAATCTACAATGTCTAGTAATTTTGCTAGATTTTATTGCAAAGTTTTCCAATGTTGGAACATTTTTCTTTGCGTTGTTGTTCTTAGTATAATTCCCTTCCCGCGACTTGAAATTGTCTTGGTGGGAATTAGGATTTTTTTTTAAAACCTGTTTTAATTAAGGTTTTTATAACCTCGTTGTAACTATAAAAAATCTGATTGATTTTTGGTTAGTTACTCTCAACTTTCCGGATTAATTCTTTTTGAAGATTTGAGGGTAATTTTGAAAAAATTATATGGCTGATTAGTTCATAGCCTGGAGTGTTTTCTTCAAAAAATTCTAAATTATACAAGGTTTTTAATTTGGATAGGTCAGCTTTAATTTCTGACAAAAAACTTTTTATGTTGACAAACTCAGGGTCATATTTAGGGATACTGCCCAGCAATTGTTTAAAAATTTCATCAAGGTTTTCATCTTCTAACGAAAGATGAGACACTAACTGAAACTTTTTAAAAGCGATAGCTTGGCTTTTTTTGAGTGTACAGCGTCCACACAGTTTTCAAATTGTACCAGGAAATTTTAAAATTCAAATTTACCGGCTTGTATTCCACTGAATTTAACACACTGCAACCTTGTGGCTGACACGCACGAGGTTGTGAGTGGCACTTGTGGATTTTGAACTGGGGCAGATTCTGTACTGGAACTAGAAATATTCTCTTCCAGTCCCATGAGCCTTTTAAATATGTTGTAAACGAACTCCGCCCCTAACTGTTCGTCTTCCAACATACCGCTTTTTTCTAAATTAATATCGGCTTTTTCACAAGCTTCACTTATTTTTGTGTTAATTGCGTCGACCTCTGTCAACCATTTATTTATAAGGCTTTCTTGTTTGTTAAAACAAGTCTTATGCTGACATTAATTCAACGGCAGAAGTTATTTTCCTTTTAAAGGAATCCCTATTAAAAATTAAGGCTCTAACACCCTTAATCTGCTTAAACGATATCTACACAAACAAACAAATTAAGAACAAAGGAAATAAAAAAGGAAATAAAAAAGGATGGACGAAGCTTAATCTCTACAAATCCTAGTAGTAAACACCAAAATGGGATTGGGCGCGTATACCCTTTTCTCAAGCGACGTCACGTTTTAATATTAATTTACACAAATCTATTTCGTGTTAAATTATTTCACGTGGTTCTTACTTTCTTCGCGTAAAATGCTAGTTTCAACTGTTTGCAAATTATTGGGATTTCCCAATTATATTTGGTAACAAAAACATTGTGACGCCGGCAAGAAGAAAGGAACACAAACACAGATGAAAATGTTTGAAAAAATTTGTATTTGTAAGAAAAGAGAGGAAAGTTTCTTGCAAACAGTCGGGTTTGCGGAACTTATCTGAAAGATGTGTCCTTTTAACCGTTTTACATTTCCAGTGTCGTTTTGGCTGGGTTGAAGAAATAGAGCCTTGACTTCTGAGCTTCAGTTGCTGTCTAAATCCTCACACGTGTCATGGTCTTTAGATGACGGAGAGTGCAGACGGGGAACGTGTTGTCTCTGAGGGTCCCAACAAGCAAAAGAGGAAGAGAGTTCATAAAAACCGCTCTCGTGTGGTTTGGTGAATATCTAAAAAGGTAGCCTGTGATTGGTTGTTTTTCATCCAATCACAGGGCACCCAGTTAGCGACTCCTTAATAATTTCAATAAGAGTTGGAAAATGTTGGTAGATATAGGAATTCTGCAGTTGAGTGAGTTCGTAGGTCGACGACAGAAATCTTGTAGGTGAAAGGAGGTAGCTTTCAACTGATCTTTACTAGTGGGCCGACGTTCGTTCTCGACAGCCCTTTAGTAGGTAGTTCTTCTTTGGTTGAAAGTGGTTCCGAAGTTGACTTGTGCTCTCTGTCGCCGACCTCGCAGATGGTAGGTTGAATTCTCACTGCCAAATAGGCGAAGATTCTCCAAATTTATGGAGATTTGGGAGGCTCAGAAGAATGGGGGACTTTTCCCTCCAAAATTGTTATACAAATTTCCTGGCCCCTTCATTGATCAGAAAATATATTCTTATCTCTGATAAGAATCAATGCGTTGGGAGCCGGTTTTGAAAGCAAGGTTGGAGTGAAGAAGCTGTGAGGTTTCCCCCAGACTTTATAGCACCATGGAAAGAATAATAGTGGTGGAATTCCTTTTTATATTTTCCATCTCTCTCGTTAGTCAGAAAATATATTATCTCTGATAAGAATCAAAGCTTTGGGAGCCGGTTCTGAAAGTAAGAAAAAAGGATTGGAAAAATAGGCTAGAATGTGAACTTGTAGAACATTGTATTCGTGGTTCCCAAATTAAATTCCAATACATCAGATATCTAAAGACTTCGTCAATTGAAGACCTCGTATCCAGCAGACCCCAACAACACTGTGTAGTCTCTAGACAGTCTCAATGTCTCATCGAATTTCCAATACATCCGATTTCGATTCAAATGTTTTTGGCATAGTTCCAAGTACATCGGTATGACCTTCATATTCCGTATTTGTTTCCCACCAAAGTTTTTTCCAACCTTTTACTCTCCGCTTTGGTCTACTGGCATAGCTATGTTCATACTGGTAGAAAATGTCATACATCTTTCTTTCCTATATTGGCGTGTTACTGGTAAGTAATTATGTGTAAGTAACTATTATTATATAAGTACTTATATACCTCTAGATACTTATATACCTATAATAAGTACTTATCAGTAAGTAATTACTGATAAGTAATTATGTGCTGCATCAGTAAGTAATTACTGAATAAGGATTAAGACTTATGCCCCTTGTTGTTTGTATCTGACTGTGGGGACCGTGTCACGGGAGTTCTAATGTAGTTTGTTAAACTGTTAATACGCGTTTGTCGTCGCTCCTACTATTTAAGCAACAGCAAACCCCAAAGTGATTCACTTTCTGAGATAAATCTTACCCTCATGAACGAAATATGATGTCAAAAGCGGGATTTTAAAAAAATAATAATACTCCTTTGAGATGCCAAAGACATATACTTAGGAGATAATCCTAAAGCCGAGTATATCTCTAGTAAAAATGTACATAAACAGAATAGTAAAGACTAGATCAGTTTACCAACAGAAAATTGTAAGAAATTACTATTGCTATAAGGACTCTTTGCTAGATGGGCCGTTGCAGAAGTTGGGAACAGACATCTTAAAATTGGATGGGGAGTATTACTTAGTCGTAACAGGCTATTTCTCCAGTTAGTTAGAAATAGTGCAATCAAGTCCACTAACAAGTAAAATAGTAATTGGAAAATTACGAAATATATTCGCTAGATGGGTAATACCTGACGAAATCGTAAGCGATAATTGAGGACAATTCACAAGCCAGCCTCGTGGGACGCTTGAATTCATGAAGTCTGGGAACCAGCGAGAGCAGCTCATCGGAGCAATTACCATGAAAGTATTTGTAAAAAAGACAGAGAGATGCGACGGCACGTCTGTGAGAGAGCGACTGCAGACGAGATGCCAGATCAGGGCCAATTACATTGCATATCCAGAACCCCGAGGCAAACAGAAGGGGCTCCAGACCATATATGGCAGCAATACTCCATACAAGGGCGAATGGTTGATTTGTAGATTTGAAGGGTCGGTTGCGGGGAGAAAAATTTCCTGGCGCGGCACAGGGAGCCAACTTTCCTTGCGGTGGACGAAGCAATTGACTCAATGTATTTGTTCCAAAAAAGTCAAAATTGCGAAAAAAATATTACGACAACCAAACATATTCCTCGCATTAATGGCATACCATAGTACACCTATCACTGCTACGGGGGTTATCCCAGCAGAAATCTTGATAGGTAGGAAAATTAAAACAAGTCACGCAAATAAGCTAAAACCCCAAATGGTTAAAAAGGGGCTTACAAATAGTATCGTAGGGTAATGAGGTCACAAGAGGCCCGCTCAATTCTAAAACGAAATGAGACTAACGTACGAGCGTGTAGGAAACACGATAAAAAGGTCAAGGTCGAAGAGTCCTGTTCTCTTCCGTTTTAGGGAGCGGCCAAAGGCGGCCGCGACAAAACCACCAAAAGTGGTAGAATTCGTGAGAAAACGGAGGAAGAGAAAACGTGGAAAAATATGTAGTGAAAAGATCAATGAATTTATATAATAATCAATGAATACACAGGTGTTATATTCGCCGATAGACACATAAACAACGTGGAGTAAATAAGGTTTACAATCAACAAAGAAGTAAAATGGTTCGGTCTTACCGTGCAGGTATTTGGTCTTCGTAAAAGGGAGTTGACATGAGTCGGCGATGATTTCTCGCTGCACTTAAAAAAGAGAGATGAAGATTGGAGTGCGAGAACATACGTTTATTTCCTTAAGGCATTTTACAGGAAGTGTCCCCACAGCGGAAGTTTCAGTTCCCTTTCTGTCCGCAGTTAATATACATGTGTATGTGTATATACACACACACATGTATGTATACATATAACATTCCCCCTCCCAAGTTCTTTATTATTGAGGATACAATTTCTTTACTTTGTAAAATCCTGCATCCATCGAGGTTGATGTATTAGTCGTACTGATCTCGTTCGGACTCCTGATTCTGGAACGACTGGACATGGTTCTCGAGAATTAGGTCGATGAGGTTGTCTGGTTGCGCTGAATATTGTGTCAGGATATGGTTGTGATGCTAGCGTCTTTGAACAGGGTACTTGCAGTATATGTCGACGGTTTCGGCGTATACTTCTACCATTCTCCGTCAGCACTATGTATGATTTGGGTTGGGAGCAATGTTCAGTCACTATGCCTTTCCTGGACCAAGTTTTGCCATCATGAACACGGACCTGGTCACCAATCTTTAGAGGAGTTAGCTCCCGTTGATGGCTATCACATTGTACTGTCTGTCTGTGATTTGGATTTGCCTTTTGATGATCATGATTATTTTTTCTCGTGATTGGTAGCAGTGTTCTCAGTTGGCGATTCATTAGCCTAGCTGCCGGTGAAGGAGAGTTGTCTTTGCCAGGTGTTGTACGCAACGTTAGTAGCGCAAGGTATGGATCATCTCCTGTCTGGAAACATTTAGGCAATGTTTTTTTCACTGTTTGGATAGTCCTCTCCACTAGACCATTGGACTGTGGATATTCTGGGCTGCTAGTTACATGCGAAAAATCCCATTCAGTGGCAAATTTTTTATATTCACTTGACTTAAATTGAGGGCCATTGTCAGAGATTATTAGTTTGGGAATCCCATGTTTAGCGAAGATATTTTTTGTCCGATTAATCACCGTCGGTGCAGTTGTATTATCGAGTAGACTTATTTCAAAAAAATTCGAGTAGTAGTCCACTACCATGAGGTAGTACTTCCCTTGCAGTCTGAAGAGGTCTGTGCCAACCTTATGCCAGGGTTGGTCTGGTATGTCATGTGGAATCTGTGGCTCTGTACTTTGTCGGTTGCTATATCGTTGACATGAATCACAATTTTTTACCATATCTTCGATTTCTTTGTTCATGTTCGGCCAAAAAAGAGCCTGCCTGGCATTAGATTTAGTTTTTTCAATTCCTAAATGCGCCTGATGCAGAATTCTGCGCATTTCCGCACGCATACTGAGTGGTACAACAATTTGTGAACCTTTCATTACCAGCCCCTTATGGCACGTTAAGTCATTTCGGCAATTGAAATAAGGGTGAAGACAAGGGTGCAGGTTGTGTCGATGTTGTGGCCATCCAATCATAATTTGATGTTGCAGTTGTTGTCACGTTTGGTCATTCGCTGTTTCAGTTGTGTGCTGTTGTTGACGTTTGTCACTGATGGGTATGGAGGACATTATGGAATGGACAAAAAAGTTAATTTCTTTGTCAGAGATTTCTGGTGTGTTCTTTTCCTGTGCTGCACGGCTGAGTGTGTCAACAACATGCATTACTTTGCCTTGAGTGTGTGCAATTTCAAAGTCATACTTCTGTAGACGCATTAAGAAACATTGTATTCTGGGGGGTGCTTTCGCAATGGGTTTTGTGACAATGGATTTTAGAGGTTTGTGATCATTGTTCACTAGAAAACGTTGTCCATACAAGAATTCATGGAAATGTTCACAGGCAAATACTATGGACAGCATTTCAAGTTTAAGGGGGCAATAGTTGGCTTCAGCAGGTGTGAGAGAGCGGCTAGCAAATGCTACTGGAGCCCAATTGTCATTGTGTTTTTGTTCTAACATTGCTCCAAGTCATAGTGTTGAAGCATCAGAAGACACTTTAATTGGAAGTACCGGGTCAAAGTATTTCAATGTTGGACTCTGCGTAACTAAGTTTTTGAGTCGTTGAATTGCTTCTTTTTGTGGTTTGTCAAAAGACCACATGTTGTCTTTTTCTAATAAGAGACGAAGAGGTGCAGTTTCATTTGACAAATTTGGAATTAACTTGCCTAAGTAATTTATCATGCCTAAGAAACGTTGGAGTTCTGTTTTAGTTGATGGGTCTGGCATGTCTCTTATCGCTTTTCATTTTCTTTCATCAGGCTCGACTCCCTGACTGGAAATTTTGTGCCCTAGAAATGTCAATTCGGTTATGCTGAACTGGCACTTTGACTGATTTAATTTCATGCCTGATTTTCTTATGGCATTCAAAACCTCAATGGTTCTGTGTTTTAGTATTTCTGGAGTGTCTGCCCAAATAATGATATCATCCTGTGAGTTTCTGCATCCTTCAATCTGTTCAATAATGGATGCTATTTTCGCATGACATGTCTCACTAGCGCTATGAATGCCGTATGGAAGACGTGTGAATCTAAATCGTCCACAGGGTGAGTTGAAGGTGAGAAGTTTGGAGCTTTCCTCATCAACTTTAATTTGCCAAAATGCATTGGATGCATCTAACTTGGTGAAAAGTTTTGCACCTGCCATTTCGTGGATTATGTCCGATGCAGTTGGTAGTCTGTAGTGTTCTCTTTTGATGGCCTTGTTGAGATTCCGTGGATCGAGACATATACGGAGAGAGCCATTGGATTTTTCCACCACTACTAGTGATGATACCCATTCTGTTGGTTCCGTCACTGAGGTAATGACACCTAATTCAGTCATTCGTTTGAGTTCTTGTTTTAGTTTTTTTTCAGTGCAAAGGGAATGTTCCTAGGAGGGTTTATGACCGGCTTGATATCGGGATCCATAGTAATGTGATGAACACCCGGGAGTGTCCCAAGTTCACCAAAACAGTCCTTAAATTCGGAGAGAAAATCAATCTTGTTAGTATTGATTTTGTAGATCCTCTTGGTGAGGTTGATATTAGAGCAGGTTTTCAGTCCCAGTATGGGAGATGCATCTATGTCAGCCACAATGAACATCGCATGATGCTTCAAATTGTTTTTTATAATCTGCGCAATACATTTGCCTTGAACTGGTATGGATGTGTTATTATACGCAGTGTTATACCAGTTGATTTTAGGTTTGGACGTTTTGCTAGTCTTTCGTAATCCTTTGTGGGAAGAATATTTACTTGACTACCTGAGTCTATTTTAAATACTATGTCTGTCCCGTTCACTTCCAGATTGACGTTCCAGTCTTCAGATGAGGCATTAATTTTGTAGTTGTTTATATCTTTTTTGTTAGTGGCAGAGGATTTAGAGGAGATACAATCTACAAACATTTTGGATTTATCATCCGTGGAGGAAAAATCACTATCTTCATGGTCCACTCTGTGTACTGATCTATTTGTAGGACATGTGCTGGCAAAATGGTTCCGTTTTTTGCATTTGTTGCAGGTCCATATGCAGGGCAGTTTCCACGATAATGGGAGAATGAGCAAAATCTACAGTTTTGTATTTTGTCATTAGTATTGCCTGAAGAGTTTTGTGTTCCACTTCTACCAGGTCTTTGTTGCCGTGGTTGCTCCATGTTTTTCTTATTTGATGAGCTTTTCTTTGTGTAGTTGACAGACTTTGTCTCTCTTTGTAAGATTCCAAGTCTTTGTTTGGTGAGTTCGGCAGTTCGGCCAGCTTTTACAGCTCTTTCCAGAGTTAAATCTGATTCCGCCAACAGTTTTTCTTGTAGGCGTAAGTTATTAGTGCCTATGATAATAACATCTCTAACCAAGCTGTCACATAATTCACCTAGTTCACATTCTTGGCTAAGTGATTTTATCCTAGTGACAAATTCGTCAAAAGATTCTGCCTCCTCCTGACGAGCAGTGAGAAACTGAAATCGAGAGAGGGTAACATTTTTTCGTGGGTTGCAGTGCTCTTCAATTTTTTCTAAAACTGTTGCATATGTGAGACTGTCCTCTTCAGTTTGAAATTCCTATAGATTTTGCGACCTTGTTTTCCTAAGCATTGCAAGAGAATGCTTGTTTTTATTTCGTCGCTTTTACAGAGTTTTTCCGTAGCCGTAAGATATATTTTTAAATCCTCTTTAAAAATTTTCCAATCTTCAGAAAGAAAATCTGATGAAAAGTCCGGTGGTGTAGGTGGAGTAAAAAAGGAATCCATATTCAAAAGAGATTTTAGGGATTAACCGAGGAGACACGAGGGTTCTATAATTCTGACGCCATGTTATATTCACCGATAGACACATAAACAACGTGGGGTAAATAAGGTTTACAATCAACAAAGAAGTAAAATGGTTCGGTCTTACTGTGCAGGTATTTGGTCTTCGTAAAAGGGAGTTGAGATGAGTCGGCGATGATTTCTCGCTGCACTTAGAAAAGAGAGATGAAGATTGGAGTGCGAGAACATACGTTTATTTCCTTAAGGCATTTTACAGGAAGTGTCCCCACAGCGGAAGTTTCAGTTCCCTTTCTGTCCGCAATTAATATACATGTGTATGTGTATATACACACACACATGTATGTATACATATAACAACAGGGTTTAATCATGGGGCCTGGTAATTTGCGTGTTACTTTTTTCCACAAACAATTTTTAAGAGAAATCGTTCAAATTATGCAACACAAAACAAGAACAAATAATAAGAACACAATTTACTGAACGAGGAAACAAATTGAATAATTATTATACATCTTATATACAAGTTTTGTGATTTGGAATAATGTGGCATGAATGAATAGTTCGTTCGTATCAGGTCGATTCGGTTGAGGTTAATTGTTCGTACAGGATGTGTGTGTGCAATTAAAGGAAAAAGATAATTCGTACCTTTAAGTTGAATGAGACAATATTTCTTTGGTAGTAGTTGAATGGGAAGAAATCAACTTTATATTATATTATCTCAGGCGTCTTTCGATGAGTTTTGCATATGTGAGACTGTCCTCTTCAGTTTGAGCTGAGTTTCATAGAGGCAGACTTGGAGACACATTCGCTGATCGACGAAACGTGTGTTTGTCGATTCAGATATTCGCGCAAACTGGTAGTTTCTAAGAAACAGCGCGTTCCTTTCCGTTTCGAAGTTCGCGCCTTGGCAAGAATATGTATCAACCGACCTGATTGGTCGACTCGGTGTCAACGGACCCGATTTGCCAATCTTGCTACGAATGATTCATTTAATATTTGGGTGGGGGGTCCACGGTTTATGGACTATCCCAACAAATATTAGCACAGTAATAGCAACAAATAAGCAAAACTGGTCATACACAATAAAAATGAACTCTGGTGAATTCCTACAAAGAAACAGGAAACATTTACTGCCTATTGGGGAAGAACATCACAATGCTTTCCGAGAAAGAGGAAAGGAAATTAATGAAAACTAGATTCAATTCAAAATCAAGAATCAAGGAAATCTAGGAAAATACGGTTAACACAAAAAATGAAATAAAGGACTTTGCATCAAAATTAAATATTAATAATAAGCCCTTGAAAATCTGGACAAAGTGATGTGTTGCATCAGTAAGTAATTACAGATAACAATGTTGTTTGTATATGCCCGTGGGGCATATACAAACAACATTTATTGTTCTAATAAAGTCTGTTAAACTGTTAATACGCGTTTGTCGTCGCTCCTACTATCCAAGCAGCAGCAGCAGTTCCCAAAGTGATTCACTTTCTGAGATGAATGTTATCCTCGTGAATGAAATAGCGGGCAAATATTTTGGGCCACTTTGGTAAGTCGATTACCTTTCTTAATTTTACTCTAAAATCGAGTGATCAACAGTATGCTTTTCTCAGTATGCTCTTTAATGATCTTTGATTGCCAGGAATCAAATTACTGCATTTTTTAATGTTGTATGATGAATGATAGATCATTGTGATGCTGAAAAATGCCATGCAAAAATACTGAGCCACTTTCAGGGTTTTTTAAAATTTTTGTTGTTGTTGCAAAAAGTTATCTTTATTATTATAGAAAGTACAAAAAGGTTAACATATGAAGTTAACAATTAATGTTGCTGCCTTTGGCTCAAATAATTGCCTCAATTCAATGTGGCATTAAATAGACCGAGGTCTAGATTTTCTCATCAGGAATTTTTCCCATCCAAGAATCTTGAAGATTGTGTGATTTTCATTGAAGCATTTGTTTCTTCAGTTCCCATCATAATGGTTCAATCAGGATATTGTGATGGCTAGTCTTCCATCTTCATCCACAAGAAACCTTTTTGTTGCACATGATATGTGAAAAGGAGAACAGTTACATTGAAAAATTTCTTCATAGTCAAGCAGAAGATAAGAGTGTAGTAGTTTTTGATGTTTAGGCTTCCATCAACTTATACCAATTTTCTTCTATTGCTTTTGTTCTAAACCTACAACTATTATGTGTCCACCACCCAAATTTTACTGTAATGTGGTGTATTTTGCATTGTTTCTTTCTCTCACTGGTCTTCTTACATATTCTCTTGCATTAGAATTTAACTATTTTGCATTCATCACTAAAAATTAATTTGTTACCAGCATCTTGTTATATGTCCTTTTGACTACTTCAATTTTCCATTCCAATATTATGGGGGTTTGTCATATATTCTATACCCATTCAAGTTGTTTTTTGTAATGCTCTGCATCCTGTATCAACTGAAACTTCACTGTTAAGACTGCATTCAATCCTCACTTGTTTGGCTGTTAATTTTTTATTGCCTACTGAAACTCTCACAATCTTTATTTCATCACTCTTGTCTAACATTTGTAGTCTTCCAGTTTTCTTTGCACTTCAAACACTTCCATTAATAGAAAAAACTTTTGTGTGATTTGAACACTGTTTCAGGAAATTCACAACTGCCCTGCTATCTCTTGTTGAGTTATTTTCCCCTCCAAAGTCAAAACCTTCATCTTTGTTTCTGCAGACATTTTAGGCATGATAATGTAAAAAAGCAAATTGATCTTCAACTACAATGACTTTCCAAGGTACCTGACACTGATATTAATAATATGGAACAATTCCTACTTAGGAATTTGCATGTTATCATGACTTTATCATCTCAGATCTTTTATTGTCCCAATAGATTTGCATGGTCTTATTCAGCTTCAAGCTGATTAAAACAGTATATCTTCTATTACATGGCACCTACGAAAATGTAACAAATTATTTTCCAATCCTCAAGGTACACATACTACTTATAATAGCATACTGGTAAACAATGTCAACTTCTTATTAAAATTAAAAAGGTGTTTTAATCATTTTAAAAAGGTGTTTTAATGATTTTATGTAGTTGGCCAAAAACTTTTCCATGCTAGTGTGTATATAGAGAGAACGAGATGCACACTTGCAAATCGTAAACAGCCTTTAAAAGTTACCATCAAATATTTAATTAACAAGTTAGTAAAATGTATTGACTAATTATATTATTTGAATGCAGAGTACATTTTTAAAGGGCTAATTTAAAGGTTGTTATTTCAAAGTTGCTCTGTGTGTTGTGTATAGCTTCTAGCATTTTATTAACCCATATCCTCCTTTTTCCATATATTGTGGCCATTTTGCTAAAAGTTCATATTTTCTTGATTTCAGATAATTTTCCAAAATATATATCAGTTAAATTTTCACTTTTCCAAATTATATTTTAGATCTATAGAAAAAAGGTGTCAATTTAAAATGATTCCAAGAGGATATGAATTAAAGTGTGATTTCGTAGATGAACAAGAAATTTAAATACAAATTCACAAAAATAGGTGAACATAATAAATGTTACTTGTGGACAAAATAATGACAACTATTATCAGCTGTTTCAATACAAGAATGGACAAAATATTTCAATATAAAATATTATATACATTTTCAGTACAATAACTGACAAAATAAGATATTACAATAAAGAAAGTTTTATCTGGAGTTAGGTGAAGTTAAATGCATTCATGCAGAATAGAGTATTAGAACAGCAGAATATTACAATGATAAAGGTACAAATCCGACAACCCAATCTCATGAGTTCTAGAATTGGTTGAATTATCAGATGATATATGTCATTTATTATACACCTATCATGTCTTTAATAAAATTTCAAAATCTTGTATTAAGTATATGACATTGTTCTGTGAACAAGCAGAAAATGAAATTGGAAAACATCCTTAACACATTGACTGCTAACAAGATAATGTGGTTAACAGTTTTTATTATGATGCAAACCACAAGTTATCTTGTTTTTGTGGTCTTGACATCAAGGCTCCAACCACATGTTTGATGTGCCAGTGACATCTAGTTCCACTCAGTGGCAAATGTATGTGACAGAGTTAGTTTGGGAAAAACAGGCAGAGTAAATGAACTTAAGTATGTATACAAACACATGCACACACACATATGAGACGCTTTTTTTTTTTGCAGGGTATGGCTTGTCACACACTTCATTATTGCCACTGCTGAAATACAGCATTTAACTGTGATCACACCCACTGTTTGTTCTCCTTAAAGATTCTGTAAATGTCAACAAATATTGATGGGTGGAATTTTTACGTGTCAGAGAAATTCAGTTCTGCTTCATATGCACATTCATACAGGTACCATGTTGCCAGGCTGCTATATGTAACAAAGAATGCTTATTGGCAAAATGGTTCAATTTCTGCTGCCATATCACCAACATCGTCTTTTAATATTGCGGATACACACACATACATATTTATGTATTTATTTGTACATGTTTTCTTTTTTGATATTACATAAGTAAATGCACAAATATGTTTAACTCAACTTGCTATTGCCTATCTTTTTTTCTTAATTTCTATTCTATTTAGACATTTCTTTATCTATTTATCTATTTTCTTTATCTATTTAAGCATTTCTTTACATTATTGTCTTACAACAATACAAAAGTTCCCATGCTAAATTTATTCTTGTAATGCATGAAAAAATTCTATTTAAAATTGGTTACTGACATCTAAATATTTGCAAAACCAAATTAGCTTTATATATCATATTCACACATAACACATGTATCTGTTAATGCTAATATAATGATCATTATTAAAATTTTAATGCCATTTTCTCTCAGATGCAATTTCCTGGAGAATAATTTGTTTCACAAGTGGGAAGAACATTGCTGATTCTCAGGCAAATCAACGTATGATACTCAATGGCCTTTATGGAAGCTCACAGCAAATCAATCTTGATTGGGAAAATGGTCGCTTTATGCATGGTCACACTGATATTTTTAATGTCACAACTGAAGACATTGGTCCTTTGCAAAATGTAACCATGTGGAATGATAATACTGGGCCTGCTCCAATATGGGTGGTTACCAACGTAAGTTACCTCCTTCTTTCCATCCTTTATAAAAATGCATTCTCATTTTTTTCTTTTTTACAGCAAGGTTTACTCTTTACAAGGCTTAGGAACCACTCAAGATAGAGGGTTACATGTTGGGGCCATTTGTGTGTATAGGAGTGGAAGATAACAGTTAACCCTAGCCTTGAACAGGTCAAGATTGTAGAGATCAGGGAAACACCCAGTTGGGAGTTGGTTCTACAGGGCAGTGGTTCGTGGAAAGAAGCTGCTCAAGTGGAACCTACTTTTCACCAATGAAATATGGAGGGAATGTGGGTGGTTTGCTACTATGTAAGTGGCATGGCATGTTCTTACTATGAAGGTTTGCCTCGGTAGGACCTGTGAATATAGTTTGTTTGAGTACTTTCTATGGCAGTAGTGGTAGAGCACATCCCGTCTGTAGGAGAGAGGTTGAAGGGTGGAGAATAATTTGTGACTGACAAGGCCTCAGAGACGATTTTGCACTCTATCAAGGCTGGAGAGTGAAGTCTAGGCAGTTCCTGCCCAAATATGACAACAGTACTCCATTGATCTGGCTCTTGTAAAGGTAGAGGATAGCAGGAGGAGTCAGGTGCTTACTGGAGAGGGACAGGGAGCCAACAATTTTATTTTTATCTGCATCGTTAGCAATGGATCATATGTATGAGTTCCACTTGGGTGTGAGTTTGAGGCCCAACAGTCTTTCAAGGCACTGAGTGGTGGTAGTTCAGGGTCAGAGCTTGAATGCAATCAACCACATTTTACCCCCCTGGGTAGTTTGAGCAATATTGGAAGAAAGATCAGTCACCAATCTCTGACCATAGAGAGTTTCAGATGTGTGCCTATATATAGTCGTATCATCAGCATAGATGCTCTGAGTATATTCTCAAGCAGATCATGTATATAGATTGGTCCAAGGAGTGACCCTTGGGGGATGCCTGCATTGACCTCTAAAGTTCCAGAGGACAGGCCATTAATAACTACCTTCCTGTTAGAAAGCATTTTATGATTGAGAAGAGCCTTCCAGTGATTTCATAACTGAAGAGTGTGTGTAGTAAGCCTTTGTGCCACACCTTGTCAAAGCCCTTTGAGATATGCTATGGTCCTTGAGGTGTGTTTGTCGTCAAGAGCCTCACTGATTCTATGAGTGACGGTAGTTAGGATGTCAGCTATGGATCAGCCAACCAAAACCCATACTGCCTGTCGCTGAAGACTTTATTCTTTTCTAGATACTTGACAACCCTCTTATTATCACCTCAAAAAGCTTGCTGATGGTACTGAGGAGATTAATGGGTCTGTACTGGGAGAAGGAAGATCACATGCCTGCATTCTTGAAAACCAGGCATGTGCTTGACACTTTCTACAGGCTTGGGAAGGATTTCACCTTCCAGCAGTGGCTGAATAATTTTGCTAGGATTGGGAAGAATTCTAGATTGATGTTCTGAAGGACAACCACTGGAATTTTGTCTGGACCAGTGGCTTTCTTAGGGTCAAGGCCTTTGATATGTCTATAGACTTCTCATGCTGTGATGGTAATATTACTGAGATTGTTGTGAGTGAGATGTGGGAATTTGGAGTGGGGATGTTCTTTGTTATCTAACATTAAGTTAGAGGCAAAGATTGAGGTGAAGAGGTTCGCCTTGTCTGTCAAGGAAAATAAGGACCATTTATAATTGTGGTCCCCTCATCATTACCATCTGTAAATTTGAATTAAATCATTTTATATTTTTTGGATGTAGAGTAATGAGAAAACAATAGTGAACATCCAGTAAACTTATTAAAGGAACATGTTAGGCAATCCCTGGGCTTTCTTATATTATTCAATGACTCTTTAGTCATTTTATGGGTCAAGGTAAAGAATAGTTCAACAGAAGAATTGATATCTCTTCAACTCAAAATCATGTTTTGGAAAAGTTTAACTCACTAAAAATGCTGTGAGAAACTGATTTTTCTCTTGATATCGCTATTACTGTATACACCCTCAGCAATTTTCATTGTTTAAAAATCTATTTTTTTAACTTTAATAAAGCCCAAATATGAAACTTGATTTAGTTATTTATATTTATTTAAATTTTCTTGTTCTCTAGTTTAGACATTTTTATAAGTTTATGAATAAAAAAATAATATAATATAATATAGTAAATAATAAATATTGCATTGTAATTGGTTTACATATTTTTAGAATATTGTAAATATAAAATTATTCTTGTAAATAAACACTCTAATAGTGTTTAATACTGTTGCTATCAGTTCTTGATAAAAAAATGTATAAATCCAGTTTCATGTTTGGGTTTTATTAGAATTCTAAAAATAGATTTTTAAAACAATTGCCAGTAATAGTAATGTCAAGAGAAAAACCATCCTTTTGACACAGTTTTTTGTGGGTATGTTTGTTAAACCTTGCTTATATTTGATTGTTTTATCTTAGAAAATTATAGTAAAGAATTTGTTCATGCAATTCAGTTAATTAAAGAAAAATAGATATTTTTACACTTTGTAAAAATCTGTACAAACAGGGATTCAGTGTAGAATATTACATAACATATGGAATTGAACATTTTTAAAATTGCAACATAAGTCCAAGAAAGATAAGTTACTTCAATGAAAAAAACATTTTACACAAACCACTGACAATGTAGCAGTTTCTATGAATAGTTGAAAATTATCTGAAATCAGACAGACCGCTATAACTTTTAATAACTGTGAGCATTAAACTGTATAACTAATCAATTTTATATATTGCTATACCAGTGATTAGTGAGGGTTAATAGAGAATTTGGTGAGGGTTTGAATTGATGACCTTGGGGTCAGTAAGTGGAAAAAAGGAAATGGTTTTCAGGAGAGTTGAAAGTGGCAGACAGACAGGGACAGATGTGAAACTCTGCATGAAGCAGAGTTGATAAGCATTAGTTGCATTTCAGAGAGTGTCACATAGACCCTGGTTGCAATAATGAGTGACAGACACTCATGTTAGAATGTGTCTCAATTTCATGTACGTTCGTCCCTATTTCCTCTCTATTTACTGTTTGTTTTGAAGGATAAAAGTATTATTTTTCTTTCTAAGCATTATTAAATGAGTAGTTATTTTTAAGATTCTAACTCATTATTGTGCATTATTTGCTGCCCATTAACTTAAAAGAAAATTAGAAATGACCTTTGTTTCCAATACCTTTGCTTCACTTACAAATCCTTTTGCCTAAACCCTTGTGAGATGTGAGAGGTAAGCATAGAAATCATTACAGCAGGTATTAATAATAATTCAAAAAAATATATACATTGGTTACACAGTCATGACATTGCAGTAGCAGCTAACTTGCTATTTATATAATAATTTAATCAAATATCAGTAACCAAAACTACAAGAAATTGGACAGATATTTATCAATATCACAAACATACATAAATGTCTACAAATACTAGAAGCCTTAACTATAGACCATTGATAAAATTTCATTCGTTTTAGGAACAAAAAATATTAAATATACTTCACAACAAAAAAGAGAAAAACAAACTGATGTATGAAGATAGGATAGTTACAAAAAAAAAAAAGATCTCCACTGATGAATGACACAACTGTTAACCCACAAAGGTTATTTCACAATGGCTGCATGAAAGATTAAGGCTCAGAAGATATTCTACAATTTGTTTGAATTTTCTCCAGAAAAAAGAAAAAATTTTTGTTGGTTTTCATTAACTGCACCTACATACAGTGCTGTTTGATAAAAGTGACTCACCTGATTTTTTTTTACTTAAAAATTTTTTTGCCCATTGTTTTTGGGGTCAAACTAATTTTTAATCTTACTAATATAAAGACCCCTTCCTGACCACCTAGTAAAAATGTTTACTCACCCTAAAGTATTCTATTGATAATTATAATTTTGGATATAAATGAGATTTAGCGAAAAACTCTGTGCAAAAAAGTGACTCACTTGTTTCCTGCAACTAGTAATCAATAGAAACATAACCGAACAGCTTTAAATAAAGAATAATAGAGGTATAATTTATTTATAATAGGTAATATAGTTTGAAATATTTAATAATCTATGGGTCCTCCTTTATTTTGAATAACCTTTTCAACCCTTTTTGGCAGTGACTTGATTAGGTTCTGGCAAATCTCATCTCCAAGCATTGAATTCCATTCAGATATGAAATTCACAATCAAATCCTCTTTATTGCTCAACTGTTTTCTCGAGAGCCTGTACTTTATAATGCTCCATAAGTTTTCCATGGGGTTGAGGTCAGGAGATTGGGGCGGCCATGTCATAACACTCACCTGCTTCTCATCAAAGTATTTCTTCATCAATTTTGACAGGGAGCATTATCCCGCATAAAGGAGCAGACAAGACTCTAAAATTCTCTTGTACTGCTCACTCCTGAGGGTCTTTTCAATAGGTTTTAAGAAACCAGTTCCATGAAAAGAAAAGCATCCCCAGAACATTATACTGAATGGATGCTCGACAGTACTTACTGCTAAATTCAAAGAGCTTTCAAAGCTTCTTCTTCCGATTTTAGATCGCTTATCCTTTGAATTTAGCTCAACTTTCGTTTCATCGGAGAAGAGAACATTTAGTAAAAAATATCATTTGAGTCACTTTTATCGAACAGCACTGTATATAAGGTAACATGACAAAATAAAAATATAAAAGACATTTTAAATAATTTAAGTTTTCATTGAAGTTTAATTTTGGTTTTATTTGAAAGTTAATCTGTAAAAAAAGAAGAAAATTATGTGTGTAAAGTTTCTCGATATTTTTAAAGCATTGACATAGTCACTTATCAATTATCAACTCTATTAGACAAAAAAAATAAAAACAAATGTTAAATACTGGATTTGAAATTAGCATTTATCCTAGATATTTGTTTGAAAGTAAAATTAAGGATTAATTAAGACCCATTTAATTTTTTATTAAAAACGTAATGCTTACATTTTGCTCAAAACATAAAAACTAACGTTTATTTATGTACAGTAAATCATGAGTTATCAACATCAACAACGGTAGTCTTCTATCATACCCAACTTAAAAAGTGCACAAAAATTAAATTTAAAAAATACACTACAACAATCAAGAAATTGGTATTGTTTATGTTTGAAAATAAATTATCTTTAACTTTCTATGAGCACTAGTTTGAGAAAATTCTTTATTTTATACACTTTTTTGAAACTTAAAATAATTTCACTTTTTATACTACATTAGAAAAAAAAAGAAACTTATTCATTACAAACCCCTTTAATTATGGCATCTACATGATGTATTGCTTTTTATTTTATCCCTAATATAATCCTAATAAAGAAATTTATTAAATAGAAAAAAATTATTATCATATCATGAGATAGAGGCATGACATCCAAGAAATTTTGTTTGTAAAAAAAAGTTGTAAAAATGAAAAATACTTTTTTTTTTAAATGTTTAAAATCAAAAATGGCATCCAATGTTACATTTTCAATTCTTCAATTATCTTTATTGAATAAAAAAGTGATTATGAACAGCAACAGGATAAATTTTAAAATTTCACTGAAAATATATATATATATATATATATATATATATATATATATATATATATATATATATATATATTATAAATTAATAGATTTAAAATATGGTTTTACCGCTACACAGTGATAACCATGTTTCAGAAATGGAAGCTAAAGCCCCTGAATTTAATTTTGTTATTAAACCAAAGACATTAGTTCCATTTCCTCATCAAGTGAATTTTGGAGTAACTTACTTTTTAAAATTTACGGTTGTTAACGGCACAGGAAAGATTCATAGTTTGAGGGTTCCAAGGTTACCGATAAATCCATTCATCTAGACAAGGGTGGTAGAGGGTTCAATTTTTAATTTTCGTTGTATCAGTTAATAGTTACATTTGAAAGCGGGGTTATGTTTAGGGATGGGTAGGGATGTATCTTTTAACAAATTCTGACATCCGCTAAATTCATGTCATCTGGGTTTTTTTCTAACGGCAAAAATTCTTATGGTATTTTTTCTATTTGTATATTTAAAGATTTTGAGGGACTGTTTAGGTTAGAATATGTTTTATCCACCTTTCTAAAAAAATATTTTTAATATTTAATATACTATACTCCTAGTTAAATACCAAGTAAATGTATTAGGATTACTTACAGTATTTAAAATTATTTATTCTTATCGAGTATAAGTAAATATTATTTTATTTTATTTTATTTTATGTAAACTTTATGACAATGACGGCAAAGGGGGTTAAATTATTTCACTAATTCAATAAACTTTTATTTATAAATTTAGTATTATAAATGTATGTATAAAGGACATTTAATGTTCAATATTATATTCTAACTTATTAATTTCATATGACTTTCGGTGTTCACTTGGATTCTTTTCAGTGTTTGAATTGCTTTGAGAGAGGTGTTATGGTTAGAGTACGTTTTATTTAATTACAATTTTAAAAGATGTTTAGGTTAGAATCTGTTTTATTTAATTTCAATTTTAAAACATTTTTAAAAATTCTACTTTCAAATTTAACTTTTAAATTTAATCGGCTATATTTCTTTATAAACCAATTTCATGTAATATAATTATCTACATTATTTAAAATTATTTATACCCATCAAATATGAGTATGCATAATAATCAGGTAATATTTTTTTTATTTTTTTTTTTTATATAGGTTATTTAAAGATTATTTAAAGAAAACTTTTGGCAATGACGACATAAAATAGCTATTTCATTTCTCTGATTCAGTAAATTTTTATTTTTTATAAACTTAGTAATATATAGTTTCTCATGTATGCATAAAGGACATGGGTCATTTAATGACCTACATATTCTAGCCCTTCTTATTAACTTCCATTTCACTGTAGGTGTTTTATTGGATTCTTTTAGGTGCCAAAAGTACTTCGAAAGAGATGTTTGACTTTTATACTTATTTATCCTAAACGAGGATTAATGTTGGTTGAACCTCTTTTTGAACTCATGGCTAGTGCAACCTATATAAATTTTTATGTTTTCAGGGTTTTCAACAGAAGATATATTACATTGGTATACTACTGATTCCATGCAACATTTATTTTGTAAAGGACAGTTTTGAGGGTTTCTACAATTACATAATTTTTGTTCACCCTCATTAGTTGTTGTTTGTATTTTTCCCTTGTCTACAATTTTTTGGTTCTGGTATAAGTGTTTATTTAAGATATTAGTATTATGTTTCTTAATAATCTTTTCTAGGTTATCAGTACAGCTATAACTTAATTTTAGTGTATTTCTATTGAAAATAGTACTAAGTTTACTTCCACCGGGAAAATGCTTGAGTATTAATTCAAGGAATTTTTGTCCCAATTTGTTTTTTACCATTTGGTTGTATGGGGGTGTATACCAAATTATCAGATTTTTATCAGATGTGTTTATAAACACATCTGATAAAATTTTAATAAAGTCAGACAAAACTGGAAACTTTTATAAGGCAACCACAAAAGACTATAACGATCTATTCAATAAGGACTTACATAAGAACTACAAAAAAGCAAATAATAGTAACCTAAATATGGTCCAGAATATCAATAATAGTAGTAAAAAAATCACTGATAAACTGAAGATCAGTGACAGAGTAGGTAAATTATATGAAAAAGAGAGCTACATAACCTTAAAAGACCACAAACCAGATTTCGAGGCAAATCCGACTACAAGGATAATTAATCCTACAAGACCTGATATAGGAAAAATTAGTAAAATGATCCTTGAAAGGATAAATAAACAAATCAAAGATAAAATAGGCCTCAAACTTTGGATAAATACCGAAGACGTGATAAACTGGTTCACCTGTATAAAAGCAAAAAACAACTGTACACTAATGCAGTTCGACATTGAAAATTATTATCCATCAATATCTAAAGAACTGTTCTTGAATGCGTTGGACTTTGCCACCCAGTACACGGATATTACTGAGGATGAAAAGAACATTATATTAAATGCGAAGAAATCGGTACTGATTCATAATGGTGAGCAATGGGTAAAAAATTCATATGACCACTTTGACATCACAATGGGATCACTAGACTCAGCTGAGTCTTCTGATCTCATTGGTCTTTTTATTTTATACAACCTAACAGCGCACCGTGATATTGATTCAACTGACATTGGTCTGTACAGGGACGATGGTCTCATGGTTATTAGGAATTCTACTAACTTCAGAATAGAAAAAATTAGAAAGGCATTATATAAAGAATTTAAAAGCATGGGTTTAAAAATTACCGTCAGCACTAAAATTAAAAAAGTTAACTTCCTTGATATAACATTAGATTTAAAGAACAATACATACACACCTTATAAAAAACTCAATACGAATCCTTTATATATACACCCTAAATCAAATCACCCCTCATCTATAATTAAACATATACCTTTATCTATCCGAAAAAGAATTAGTACAAATTCAGCAAATGACAAGATTTTCGACGAACATATTAATTTCTATAATAAAGCTCTAAAAGATAGTGGCTACAAAAACCTAAAACTAACTTATATTAAAAATGAAAACGGTAAGCATAGGAAAAACAGAAGCAGGAAAATAATTTGGTATACACCCCCATACAACCAAATGGTAAAAAACAAATTGGGACAAAAATTCCTTGAATTAATACTCAAGCATTTTCCCGGTGGAAGTAAACGTAGTACTATTTTCAATAGAAATACACTAAAATTAAGTTATAGCTGTACTGATAACCTAGAAAAGATTATTAAGAAACATAATACTAATATCTTAAATAAACACTTATACCAGAACCAAAAAATTGTAGACAAGGGAAAAATACAAACAACAACTAATGAGGGTGAACAAAAATTATGTAATTGTAGAAACCCTCAAAACTGTCCTTTACAAAATAAATGTTGCATGGAATCAGTAGTATACCAATGTAATATATCTTCTGTTGAAAACCCTGAAAACATAAAAATTTATATAGGTTGCACTAGCCATGAGTTCAAAAAGAGGTTCAACCAACATTAATCCTCGTTTAGGATAAATAAGTATAAAAGTCAAACATCTCTTTCGAAGTACTTTTGGCACCTAAAAGAATCCAATAAAACACCTACAGTGAAATGGAAGTTAATAAGAAGGGCTAGAATATGTAGGTCATTAAATGACCCATGTCCTTTATGCATACATGAGAAACTATATATTACTAAGTTTATAAAAAATAAAAATTTACTGAATCAGAGAAATGAAATAGCTATTTTATGTCGTCATTGCCAAAAGTTTTCTTTAAATAATCTTTAAATAACCTATATAAAAAAAAAAAATAAAAAAAATATTACCTGATTATTATGCATACTCATATTTGATGGGTATAAATAATTTTAAATAATGTAGATAATTATATTACATGAAATTGGTTTATAAAGAAATATAGCCGATTAAATTTAAAAGTTAAATTTGAAAGTAGAATTTTTAAAAATGTTTTAAAATTGAAATTAAATAAAACAGATTCTAACCTAAACATCTTTTAAAATTGTAATTAAATAAAACGTACTCTAACCATAACACCTCTCTCAAAGCAATTCAAACACTGAAAAGAATCCAAGTGAACACCGAAAGTCATATGAAATTAATAAGTTAGAATATAATATTGAACATTAAATGTCCTTTATACATACATTTATAATACTAAATTTATAAATAAAAGTTTATTGAATTAGTGAAATAATTTAACCCCCTTTGCCGTCATTGTCATAAAGTTTACATAAAATAAAATAAAATAAAATAATATTTACTTATACTCGATAAGAATAAATAATTTTAAATACTGTAAGTAATCCTAATACATTTACTTGGTATTTAACTAGGAGTATAGTATATTAAATATTAAAAATATTTTTTTAGAAAGGTGGATAAAACATATTCTAACCTAAACAGTCCCTCAAAATCTTTAAATATACAAATAGAAAAAATACCATAAGAATTTTTGCCGTTAGAAAAAAACCCAGATGACATGAATTTAGCGGATGTCAGAATTTGTTAAAAGATACATCCCTACCCATCCCTAAACATAACCCCGCTTTCAAATGTAACTATTAACTGATACAACGAAAATTAAAAATTGAACCCTCTACCACCCTTGTCTAGATGAATGGATTTATCGGTAACCTTGGAACCCTCAAACTATGAATCTTTCCTGTGCCGTTAACAACCGTAAATTTTAAAAAGTAAGTTACTCCAAAATTCGCTTGATGAGGAAATGGAACTAATGTCTTTGGTTTAATAACAAAATTAAATTCAGGGGCTTTAGCTTCCATTTCTGAAACATGGTTATCACTGTGTAGCGGTAAAACCATATTTTAAATCTATTAATTTATAATATTAATGCTCTGTAAATTTAAATTTACATAGAGCACTATTGTGTAAAAATAAAAATATCTATAAGAACACCGGATTTTATATCTTACTGTTCTTTCCTTTTTATTTATATATACATATATATATATATATATATATATATATATATATATATATATATATATATATATATAAGAATAGAATAATTATTATAGGCATTACCACCTACTCAATAACTGTTATGATAATACAATACATGTTCTACCTATAATGCACCACTGACAGTATATAAATACTCAAGCCAAATCACAATACAAAATTAGAAGATTGCGTTTAAACATGATACTGACTGTCACACTGAGTGTTGTCTTTAATGTCCACTATATATATATATATATATATATATATAACACTTTCGCCCAAGCACCTCAACCTCCGACGTCTTACTCTCTGGGTTGAGGTATCTACTCAGTCTTAACCGAACTTAAGGGAGTGACCGTATGTCTCCTGAGCATCGGTAGATCATTCGACCGGTCCACTGGTTTAATCCTGCTTCCTGCCCACATTGTGATTGGTGATCCAGAAAGCAGAAGTGATGTTCATCCATTCATGGTCAACTGAAGATGTAGACATGGCTGGAGAATCTGTGCTAAGAAATTTAGAATGCACCTAAAAATATAAATATCTGCAGAAAGCCGGACAAACAACTATTCAATGGTTGAATTGTTAATGTCTTTTATATATCAGAAAAGAATAGTATAGAAAAGAAACGGGTTACAGAAAAGAAAAGCAATTGACGTAAAAACTCATACACTGGATTCTAGACACAGAGAGAGTGGGTTGTGATTAACTTGTTGTTAAATCGTCTCAGAATGATATACGATTCTTGCGATGGAGACATAAAGATTTCTGTGCGCGGCTTAAAGTTTATAGTTGCGTTCCTCCTCGGCAGTAGTAACAGTAGTAGTTATCTTCGTGGTAGCAGCAGCAGCGGTACTTATATCAACAGTACATGTTAGCGGACGCTTCGTTCCAATCCCTGACGTACTTCCTCTCCCCCTCGAGTCTCCAACTCGACTCTCCACTGTCTCTCTCTTCCATCTGCCTCTTCCATCTGCAAGGAGATGGAGAGAATAATTCGTCTTGCTCGGGCAAAATTCTTCTCTCTTCAAGTCTCCAGTCTCTCGTATATGAACAATGATCAACAAAACGAAAGAAAATGGTGGTAGTAATAATAGTAGCAGTAGTAGTCTTAGATGTTGGAGGAGTAATTCGCTTCTTCATTCTTATATCAACAGCACATGTTAGCGGGCATTTTGTTCCAATCTCTGACATCACTTTCGTACTTCTTCGATCCTTCAATTCAACTCTGCTCACTTTCAATCTCCGACATATCTCCACCCAGCTCAACTGCACTCGAATTTTTCAGCATAACCATGCATTTATATAGATAAACCTGACTGGTCATAATCGACCCTTGGCACTGCTACTTCGCACTCAATTATCATGGGTTCTGGCTACTTTCAACCAAAATCATGTGAATTCCAAAGTTCCTCAGAGCTTACTAAGTTCTATTTATAATTTTAACCAATAAAAATTATTTCGACCATTTCCACTGTCTTTCTAATGACCCAATTCCAAATGGGTACAACTCCTGCCCTAGATCAGATTTCCCATCAGTAAACAAAAATCGAATTTTGCTACTCAGATCCACTCCAATTTCAATTAAAAAAATACATCACTTCCTCTCCCCCTCGAGTCTCCGACTCGACTCTCCACTGTCTCTCTCTTCCGTCTGCCTCTTCCATCTGCAAGGAGATGGAGAGAATAATCTATGTGTGTGTGTGTTTCCCCGACTCTCTTCTCTGTCATATTTCCTCTCCTACCCATCTGCCATTTACTAGTAAATGACACACGAGCTTTCATATCAACAAAATATGAGAAAACGCAGTTCAACATGCTTCTTACTAGGGGGCTACTTAAACATACGTCAAAGGTAATGCAAAGGTAGAATCCTCAGTTCTTCTTAGGACTCATTATGCCCATTTACATTTTCATTGTCCCTATGACATATATGTACATGCAGCTTCCGGTTAAAGTTCACCGTTTTGGTGATCTCGTACAATAGAATCTTTTCACATAATTCACTAGGTCGAGTGTTCTTTCCATTTTTTTCTTTTTTATTATTATTGGAGTTTGCAATACTCCTTACCAATTATTTCAGTTTCATTACTAAAAAAAAAAGAGTTCCACAACCAATGGGTAGCTCTACAAACAACAAAGGGGAATAACTCTTATCGTAGTGGTGGGCTTCCCTTTCACACACCTTAGATAATTCGATCTCTTCTTGTGTGGCCACTGCCCAAATTCCGTCAGAGACACTGGTTGCTTTAGGTAACATTACACTAGCCAACACCTGACAATGATCTCTAATTCCCTTCTTATTTTTCTTAAATAAATCTAGTACACACAGATTGTGACTACCTGTCACGTAAATTGGACTTACAGACCCACAGGTACCTAAGGCATCATTCTTGCATTTTTCTGCTTCTCCCTTTGTTAATAGCATAAACTCTGTCCTGGCTAGGTTTAGGGCAACAAATTCCGTCTATACCTTGTACCTAGCCACTGCTCCTATCTTCCTAACTGCTCCTATCCTCCATAACTGCTAGGTGGAGTCTACAGGTAATCTAAGGTGATGGGGTAGTTTGGCTTGTATCTCCAGTAGTACTTCCCTTAATCGTTCCGGAGTTATACTCGGAGACAGGTGTCCCAGCGACAGCATGTCTAACTGTGCTCTCACATGCTCTAACAACACCGTTAAAGAGTGACTTGTTTGACATACCTTACTCATTATAACTAATAATTGAAAATACCTTTGCAAAAACCCCTCTAATTTCTGTAATTCGGTTGTTACAGGCGTGGTTACATTTATCACTTCCTTTGTAAAAACCTGTAGGTGAGAAATCAACCAATTGATACTCCCTCTATTCTTAGCCAATTCCAGCCTAGTAACATTGAGTATGGATACACTCTCTCTAACTGTAGCGGAACTAAGAAGCAACGAGTGGCATGCGTAATATGTAAGCAGAATAGTGGACGCTTACGCAAATGTAGCAACAGTTCCTGGAAAAATGAAATACTGGACGAACGAGGAAAGAATCAAAATGGCGGCGCCCATGTTTTATGACAGGTGGTCTCGGACGACTAACGCGAAATCTCGTTGTCTAGTGATTCGTATGTAAATTATGGTAGGCCCTCGGCTGTATAAGGGACAGACATTTTGACCGTTGGCTGACTGCTCTTTATCGCCCGACTCTTTTACTTGGAGTTTACCCTTTTGCGTTTGAATTTCATTTTGGTTAAGTTTGTTTATTTTATTATTACCTTTTTACGACTGTTTTGAAAAAGTTTTTTGATTTTTACTTCTCTCCATTTTTACTCCCCCCTTTAATTTTTGCTCTTTTTCGTTTTTTTATTCTAGTTTTCCTTTTTGATTTTCATTTTTACGCCCTTTTTAATTTTTGCTCCTTTTTCTTTTATTCTAGTTTTCCCTTTTTGATTTTTTTTCTTTAACTTCTCTTTTAAATCTATCTTTTTCTTTCTTTTGTAACACCTGTCTGTGTTTCGCTTTATTTTTGACTAATTTTAATTTCTTGCTATCTATTTAATTGTTTCTTTCTTTCCTTTAAGTTTTACGTGTTTTTGTTTTTAATTGTTTTCTGTACTAAATTTGTTTCTAATCGTTATATTGTCTAATTTATCTGTTTATTTTCTTTTGTTTATTGGTTCGACTCGCTTTTCTTAGTGTCGGCCATTTTGAATTTTTTGTAACTAGCTTCGGCTATTGTCGAAGTTTCGTATTTTCTTTGTTTTCCTTTTTCATTGTCTAGCTTTTTCGTTTTATTGTTTATTTTTCCTTTTCGTGTTTTCCTTTTTATTGTTTCGCCTTTAGGCGATATTTGTCCTTATTTTTTGTAACTATTTCACCCCTCCCCTTCTCTTTGAAAAATGGATAAGAAGGAAAAAAAAGTGCCTTCCTTTTTAATTTTGAAAAAAAAAAATGGCTTCTTTCAGGAGATCAGTAAGGAAGGACTTGTTTAATCCAAAGAAAGATCCTCCTGACAAGGATAATAATGAAGAATATCCCGCCCTACCCACAGTTCCTACAAACGAACAAATTGTAGAAGTCCTCAAAAAAGCCTCCAAAACTACGGAGGCCGAAAATTTCCAGAAAATAGACGAGACAAATGACAACTCACCTGCTAATGCAGAGGCCGGGAAATCGCCCTCTTGTTGGAAGTCCCCTCCTAAATGCATCATCGATATTGCGGAGTTCTTGGAGCGTGCCAAGAGTTACGCACACCTTGTGGTGAAAGGTAGACTCTTGGAGGATCCAATTGAACTGAAGAAGATCGAGAAAAGAATAGTGTCAGTTTTTGTCGTTGATAAGCGTTTGCGCAAAATTTATCGTTCGACTAAAGTCACGGTGTTAAAATCACTGGAGTCCCTGGGGTTTAAGCCACTCCGAATTGTTAAGGACAAGGCCTTTTTCGTGTGGGACGTGCTGCTGTCCACCACCGAAGACTGTATAAGAGCCACAAATAGGGATCTAATGACAAAAAATTTGTTTACGAGGGTCGGCGAAGGACCCCTGTAGCCGTATATGAGGTCCCTACTCAGGTTATCGGGGAGCACCTGGCGGCTTTCTTGGCCCAGTATGGCGAGATTCTGGGTGCTTCTTGTGATAGCCTGACTGGGGGATGGAGCTTCGATATTATGCTCGATCATAAAGCCTTTGGCTCCGTCCTCAACTGTCTTGACGTTGGTGACCTGAAGCTGCCGGTCATTGTGACCGGCCGTAAACCAGTTTGTTGGAAGTGTGAATAGCCCGATCACTTTTCCTCTTCCTGTCCAGAGAAGAAGGCCTCTGGAAGTCAGGTCCCAATCAACCAAACTCCCCCTCTGTCCGAGTGTTTAAAAACAGCCACGCCTGTAATGGGCATGCCGGCTACCGGGAACGGAGTGGTTGTACCCCCGGTTGGGTCATCATCTAAGCTCCCATTCCCCGAAGAGCCTTCTTCCACTGCGAGTGTGGTTGAGGAGAAGGAAGAGGGGGAATGGCAGGTAGTTGGCAGGGTCAGAGGGAAGCGTCAGACAGCGGGTCGTCAGTCCCCTGAAGCCTCTGGGACTAAAGACACTTACAGCCTCACTCCCTCTGACAACAGTAAGGGCGACGCCCCGGCCTCCATTCTGACCATACGGGAGTTACAAAAGAAATATGATCCCGGTTTCGAAAAAACTGAAAAAATAAAGGAATTTAAAAAAAAATTTGGACCAACAACGAAAAGGAAAACCCTCTCCAGCCAAGAACTCCCTTCCTCCAAAATGCACTACACAGTCTCCTCAGCCCTCTACATCCCGTCAACCAAAGTCCCCCTCTACGAAGAAATCCACTCCCTCCACATCCTCCGACCCACCACCTTCTCTCCGTCCCTCATCCTCTCTTTGTAGAGGGAAGTCTCCACTTGCATCTCCTTCCACTTTTGCCCAGTCCCAAATCCCTCTCAGTAGAGACCCCAGCCCTTTTAGACAACCAAATACACCCCGCAATACCCCCAGCCCTTCTCCTATTAAACCTCCTGAAATGCCCCCTCCAGTTAACAAAAGGCTCAGAAGCCCCACTCAAGATTCCACAGATAAAAAAAAAACAAGCACATTTATAATCCAGGTACTAATGTGTGTAAAATCTCCCCTTTACAAGCGGAGAAAGCCAGAGATTATGGCAACAGAATCAAAGACCTAAAATACCTACTATCGATCAAACAGTTTGGGGATAAAGACATCGATGATCCAAATAACGCTTGATCTTAGAACAAGTCGACAGTGAAGCCGCGCTGATCAATTTAGATCAGTCCAAGGCCTTCGATAGGGTTGACCATCGGTTTCTGGAGGCTGTCCTTTCGGCGGCCGGTTTTGCATCCGACTTTCGCTCCTGGATCCGATTTTTGTATGCGACCCCCGGTGCGCTGGTGGAGGTGAATGGGGTAGGATCGAAGCCTTTCGTATTGTCTCGCTCCATTCGTCAAGGTTGTCTGCTTTCGCTTTTGCTTTACGTTCTTGCGTTGGAACCGTTCCTTCGCAAGTTAAAGGCGAATCCGGTCCTGCGCGGAATTTCCTTGCCTGGAGCTACCACCTCAGCCAGGTATTCTGCCTATGCTGACGACGTTTCGGTTCTTGTGTCGAGCAAAGCCGAGATTGACGAAGTCAGCAAAGAGATCAGTGGGTATGAGATGGTGACAGGGGCCAAGATCAACCGCGATAAGTCTGTTGGCTTGCGGTTGGCTGCGTGGAAGGGAGTTTCTCTTCCCGGACCTTTCCTCTGGGCGGATGGGCCGATCAAGATACTCGGCGTCTGGTTCGGTCCTGATCTCCAGTTGGAAATGAATTGGTCGGAAGTACAAGGGAAGGCCAAGATCGCGGTTAATCTGTGGTCTCGGAGGAGGCTTTCCTTGAAGGGGAGGGCGGATGTATGTGTTTCACACATCTACCCGATTCTCCTTTACCGACTCTGTACTTCCACTCCCGTCTACCAGACTAATATTATTAGTAAGGCTCTTGTTCTCTTTCTTGTGGAGAGACAAAGCCGTTGTGGTATCT
Organism: Acanthosepion esculentum; assembly: GCA_964036315.1. Lineage (NCBI taxonomy): Eukaryota > Metazoa > Mollusca > Cephalopoda > Sepiida > Sepiidae > Acanthosepion > Acanthosepion esculentum. The sequence continues at coordinate 84,014 of CAXIWW010000192.1, forward strand.
CGCGAGATCTGTTGCCTTCATCCCACTGAGGGCGGTCTGGGTATGCCTAGCATTGAGATTCATCAATATATGCTTCGCATCAACTTTCTAGACCAAATGTGTCGCGGATCGGATGAGGATGGTGCCTTCTGGAAGGAAGACGTCCGTAAACATTTCCCATTCCTGAGGAGTGTGCACTCGTGCCGGGAGGAGGCCGGCCGTACACCCCGAACCGAATGCTCCTTCTACCGCGAATGTCGTCATGCTCTGAAACGCCTCTCACGGGCGTCAGATGGCCTCTCCAACGTACAGGTGTTGTCTCGTAGGGCATTGTATCAAGTGTTAGTCAGGGGGGCCGTTCAGGATGATCTGATTGACGAGCTCGGTCTTACGAAGCAGGTGGCTCGCTCGATATGGCCTTGGGCGCCTGGGTTGAAATGCCTCAATAATGATGAGGCATCACTCACCTGGCTGGTTATTCGTGGGGCCCTCTAGGTCGCCAAGAGACTTTGTTCAGCAGGCGTGGAGAAATATCCAAACCGCCGTCGCTGTACTGTAGTGGTCGAGACCATTGGTCACGCCTTCTTTCATTGCAAGGCGGTAGTGCCGTTGTGCAAGTTTGTTGAAGGCCTCATGGTTCGCATGCTGCAGGGAAAGTTCTTTGTCCTTGAGGCCAGTTCTGTTTGTGGCAATGTGGTGCCACAGATGACGAAGGCTGAACATTATGTGTTCTGTTGCTTCGGTTATGAGACTCGTGATTTGGATGACGCGTCAGAAGGAATTCTATGACGGCGAGAAGTTCACTTCTTCCCAACTGATCTTGTTCTTTAAGCATCAGCTTAAAGTCAAGATTAGGACGAAAAGGCGGCGTCTCACCTCATCAGAATTTGGCAAAAGGTGGGTGAATCTTACGCGTATGTGTCGAGTAAAAGGGGTTACCCTGGAGTGGCATTTTGATGTCGGTTAGGCATCAGGATATTGTTTTCCTGGGTTGAACTTGGGGAACCCATCCCTGGATTTAGGCTAGAATAGGTTTTTGGTTTTGATTCTTTATTTTTTTCTTTTCTATTTCTGTAAACTTAGCTAGGGTGTGTTTGCTCATTGGTCCCCCTTTTTTCTGTCCCCGTTTTCTTTTCCTTTAGTTTAACTCCCCATCCTCTCCCTCGTTTGGTGGTCAGTGATTTCAGTTCTCTGGTGGATGCGGGGCGCCTTTCGTTTCGCGGGTGTGTTTTTTCGTATTTGTTGTTGAATCAGCGCGCGTGTGTGTGAGTGCTTGGGATGAATGAATGTTTTCTAGAATTTTGAAGTTCCGTATCGGTTTCGTCCAGTTAACTGATTTTACTGTCACATTTAGGATTTGTGGGGGGTTTTATTAGTAACTTGATTTTGTTTATTTTCTTGTAAATAATTTAAAGTCACGTTGTATATAATCATTAGGGTTCTTTTAACTTTTTATCTTTATTCCCCTCCCCCTACAGACATTATTTGTACATATGGGGTCTATTTAGGATTTTCATTGAGACAATGGGGTATTTTGGTGGATGTAGTAAGAAAGGTAAGTATGGCTGTGTTGTTTTGGTGGTAGGATTATTGTTTGGTATGATTGGGTCAGTGATTGTGGCTAGCTAAGTTTAAAATTAAGACAAATGATGACCCTCCTTTTCCACAGCCCCTCTTTTGGCCTTGTGCCATATTTGTTGTATTTTTAGCAATAAATATTGACGCGTTTTTGCTGGTGAGAAGTGAAGGTTGGACGTGTGACCCCATTTTGTCGTTTCTACGTTGCCTGTTGGACTGTTACGTCGGACTATCGTTTTAACTGTGATTTGGCTACAAGTGTTGCGGTCGAGAGACGGAAATCTATTACAGACGTTTGTTGCTACTTTAAGTTGACAGTATTTGTTTTTTTTTTTTACAACTACACTAACCGACTGAGCAATTGCTTGTTGTCTCTGTTCTACCACCTTTAATTTCATCTTAATTACTCTCACTTCGCCTTCGGAGAATGTACCAAGCAACACGCTTAATGCATTTCCCATTATAGGTAATACTGCCCTCTTTTGCCTGGTCCGTAACAACTTTATTCCTTTCAAATAGTAACTCATATCCTTCCATTGAGCTAAGAGGCATAATATACGGTGGTGTTCTGGAGTCTGTAAATAGTCTCCGGCGACTTGGGTCCTGGTTGTATCTAGTTTGTCCACTTCGGTCTTCAACTGACCCAGTAACTTATCATACGTCTATCACCAAAGTTATCAACCACTTTATAATCACTTCGCTAGTCTTCTTAAATACAGTATTCTCACTGTATTACCTACCACAACTAGCATCGTCAGTACCACGAGCCTCCTCTCGTCCATGTCTGCAAAGAGATGGAGAGAATAATTCTTCTTACTCAATCATTCTCTTAGTTTTTATCGGGTGGTTACATCTTAGAGCGATACCTCAAGCACCGACCCACACCACCACCAGCGCCGTGCACAGTTCACCAGCACTGATGATAAATGCACAGTTAGTCCCAGACCGTCACTCATTCACCACAGCCACTGTACTGGTTTCACTTAATCCTTGGGCTCGGGCTGCACCGCTCCCCTCAATTTTCATTTTAGTGGTAATTCCTCATTAACACTAGGTGCTTTTTCAGCCCGCAATTTACTCTACAACTGAGCTAACGGAATTTCATCCTCTTCTTCCCATTCACTCAGTTCTTCTTCCCTAAGGTTAGACTCAATCCCTGCTTCCTCAGAATGTCCCGCTGGGGTCTAACTTACCTCCCTCAGCCTTCGAAGGGTAGTTGGGCTAATTTCAATCTCCTCACACCCTTCACTTTCACTCTGTCTCTAACCCTTCAGGTTCTATCAACGTATTTTTCCTCAGCCTTTTTTGTTGACTTTTGTTTTGGTTCCTTTCCATTCTCCTAGTTCAGCTAGCTTTATATCATTCGCATGCACTCTCTTTACCTGTCCGGTCAATTGGTCCCAGATAACAAAAGAAACCGGACCCGTCTGCTCCACGATCCTGTCTATAGTATGGACTCCATATCTGGTCCAATTTACCTTCTCTCAGGTGTTTTTTATAATACACTGGATCACCTATCTGGAAGGAAACTTCTTTATTTTTATTTACCCTATCGTTTCACATTTTCTGGTCTCTTTGAATCCTCCTCCTCACCTGCGTAAACATTTTATGCTGTTGTTCTAAAACTATTTGGTGATGGTCCTCTCCTAAATACTTCCTCCTAGGTCGTAACAGATTGTCTATAGGTAAGAAAGACTACATCCCTGCCATATATCAAGTAATAAGGGGAAAATTTTGTCGTCTCGTTGATCGAGAATCTCACAGCTGCTAACGCTTGGGTTACGAATAAATCCCAATTTTCCCTATTATCCTCTGTTAGTTTAGCCAACACATCAGCGAGGGTCTTATGAAATCTCTCTACCTTAGTGTTACTTTTGGGGTGATATGGAGAGGTGGTTATGTGCTGTATGTTTAATTCTTCCAACGTCTCTCTCATAATCTGATTCACATTCTCCGATCTATTATCTGTAACCAACTGTTCGGGGGCCCCATACCTATTGAATATTTCGTTCAGTATTATATCTGACACCGTTCATGCCTTCTTATCCGGTATGGCAAATGCCTCAGGCCAATTCGTCAGCCAGTCCACAAAACTCATTATGTAAAGATTACCTCTGTGTGTTTCTCCATAGGGCCCGGAAATATCCATGCTTACTTTCTGAAATGGATAATTCGGAACATCCGTTTTTAATACTGGGGCAACCCTAATCCTTCGACTCTGTACTTGACATGTTACACATTTTTTTTACATGGTTCACAACATCATTAAACAACTTAAGCCAGTAGTAATTTCTCATTATTAATCCATACGTTTTATCAATTCCCAGATGTCCTAACCTCCTATGGCATTGGTCTAGAATTTCAGCTCTCAACTTCTCAGGTATCACCATTTTTAAACTTACTTCCTCATCTCTTCCTGAAAGGTAATACAACACTCCATCATGCACCATATATTTGGAGGTACGCACTGCCTCTACCCTGGACCTGATAGTTGCTATCTCCCTATCCTCTTAGTTTTGCCTAATAATATCTCTACAGTGGGATCGGTAACAATCTCCGTTTCACTCGTTTCCTGATCTTCCCAAACAAGTCTCTCCTTCAACGCCTGTGAATTGATCACATTAATTTGGAATGCTTTATCATCCACACCCGGCTCCAACCTGACAGATTCGGTCTCTAATTGCCTCGGAATCCTTGATAACAGGTCAGCACAGGTATTATCATTCCCTGCCAAATATTCTATTCTGCAGTTATACCCACTTAACTTCAATACCCACTGTTATATCTTTTTCTTCGTCCACTCCGCCTCTTACAAATATTTGAGGGGTTGGTGGTCTGTTTTAATGGTAAACACAGCCCCACTCAAATAATAATCTAATTTCTGCACAGCATGCAAAATGGCGAACACCTCTTTTTCTATTACTGGCCAACTTTGCTGAGTCTCAGAGAGCCGATGAGACAGAAAATAGATCGGCACACCCGGTACTGGTCCATCTTTATCGAGACATGGTTGTGTAAGAACCGCCCCTATATACTATATACTATATCGCTAGCATCGGTGTACAGTACCATGGGCTTACTCAGGTCTGGGTAGGCCAACAGGGGTACAGCTGTCAGCTGGTCCTTTCGGGCCTCGAATGCACGCTGACAATCCTCGGTCCACTTAAACCTAGCATGCTTCTTAGAGCTATTAGAGGGCCTGCTAACCAACTAAATGCTGGTATGAACCTCCGGTAATATCTGATGGCTCCAATAAATCCCATAAATCTCTCTTACGGTCTACGGTGCGGGCATGGCTCTTATAATCTCAACTTTGTCTAAATCCGTTTTATTCCTTCTATGTTTATGATAAACCCTAAGTATTTTGTCTCATCTTTCATAAACTGACACTTCGATAATTTTAACTTCAATCCATGTTCCCTTCACCTATCGAACACCTTCTGCAGATGTTGAAAATGCTCCTCCGGTGATTTTGAAAACACTATGATGTCATCTAGATATGCCATGGCAAATGACTCAGTGCCATCGTATTGAAATACGATGGACATTAACTGACTAAATACACCCGGGGCGTTTTCCAGCCCAAACGGCATAAACCTAAAATTGAAGAGATCCATGTGGCAGGTTAAAGCGGTCTTTTCCTGATCCTTTTTGCTAAGTCCTACCTGTCAATATCCCGACCTCAAATCCAAGGTGGAAAAACATTTAGACTTTCCTAAAAGAGCTAGAATATCATCAATCATGGAGAGGGGCACTGCCAGCGGTTTTGTAATGGCATTTAATTGACGAAAATCCACACAAAACCTATGCCCTCCATCCTTCTTTTCAACAATCACTATTGGAAAACTCCAGGGAGATTTGGATCTTTCGATTATCCCTGATTCCATCATTTCATTCACTGCGTCCTCTACTAATTTTCTTTTGCGGATTGGGGTCCTATACGGTCTTAACTTAATAGGTGGGTGATTACCCGTGTCTATCTTCATTTCAACTGTCTCTGTCTGTCGCAGTTCCTTATCAGTAATGGCTATTGCCTCCCGATTACCGTTCAGCAACCCCCTCAATTTCCTCCTATAACGCTCAGGGGCTGTTATATCTTCATCCCTTATTTCATCGCTACCCGTCTTATTCCCAGGCCTATTCTCATTCCATACTCTCACCTGTTCGACTTCTCTCACTGGGCACGCCTGTGCCAGCTCCTCTCTCTGCTATATTTTTATAGTTTTATTGGCAGTATTGGTTAACAGTAAGGGAACAGTCCCCGACCTCTTCACGAACGAATCACACCCGGTTATTTCCCCTTCACTATTATCATACCTATCAGTTGGTACAGGTCACTGTTCAGCACTCCTGTTATAATCTTGCCTTTCCCAGATACAGTAGTCCTAGGAGGATACTTTATATCTGTCTGTGCCACCCCTGGCAACTGTTCATAATTATCCTCTCCCAACAGTATCCCTACCTCGTCCAATGTTAGGGTGGCGGGGTCGAAACGGATCTGTGCCTTATTCTGCCTAAGCAAGTCACTCCCCAAAATTAGCTCACCACACAAGTCAGGTACCACATAAACCTTAAGCTTACCTCTGATTCTTGCCAACCGGAAAGGTAGCCATGTCATACCCTCTATCCTCATCCTGCTACTATCAGCCTGACTTATTAGTAGATCGACGGGACTAAGCTTCGTTTTCAGTCCCAACTCTCTAAAAACCTTGGAGCTAACCAGTGACAATGAAGCTCCAGTATCGAGAAGGGCCTTCACCTTCTTGTCTCCCAGCAACACATTACAGGTGAAGTCTGGCCCTTCCTTCAGCAAACGGTATACCTGTGCCTTTCTCCTTCCCGTATGTTCTCTTCTTTCCTCCCGCTTTCTCGACAACCGAGACGTGGGAGTCGGTGACAGGAGTTCACCTTTTTCTAGGGGCTCCAATTTCTGTCTAGGGGCCCACCTGGGTGGCGTAGAGCTCGGGTGACTCTCTTTTCTCGGACTAGTAACCCATTTCTCCCCTCTATTCGAGTTAGGGTTGTTCCGTTCGGTGTGGTCCATCTTTCTCCATCGAGGACAGGTTCGTCTCAGGTGACCCGCTCCTCCGCAGCGCCAACACCTTCGCTCCTTACAACTGGCCGAAAAGTGCCCGACCACACCACATGTCCAGCATCTCAGAGGTCTTATTTGAACTGGGGCTACCCTAACTCTTACTTTTTCACGGGTGACCCATCGGCGTTTCCCGGACACTTTTCCTTTTCGGTAGGGGGCACCAGCGTATTAACTCGCTTTATCCCCAGTTTACGGTCTCCCTCTGCCGTACACCACCGAGCCTTGTGCCCGAACTCGCCACAAGTCGGGCAGTTCGGCCCGAAAGACCTTGGGTCGCCTCCATCGGACAGTCGCGAGCCCGATGCCCACCATACTTGCAAGTCCAGCACACCAACCCATATCGGCTCGGTGTGGGCTTGTGAAACCCATAACGCAAGTCCCAGGCTCTCCTATTGGGAACTGCCTAGTCCTCTTCAACCTCTTCTTTCAGGTCCCGTATCTGGATCTGCTCCCGGTCCTTCTTTTTCATCACTACTTTGGCCTCCCCCCCCCCCCGGGGAGTTCCATCCTACACCCGCTATTATTCTATCCCAGGGTCGTTCGCTGATCTGAGCCGCCTTTATAGCTGCGGCCAGGCTGGACGGTCCCTCCCTCAAAACGTCGCCCCTCGGGGCACTGTCACTCAGCCCGTCCACATACACATCGGCCAACAAGGCCTGAATAGGACCACTCCACGCCAACTCCGGAAAAGCTAACGCCGCTAACCCGCGATTCTTTCCCCCAATTCCTCATTAGTCTCTCCTTCTTGTTGCTGCAGCCGGAATAATTTCCTGACTGCCTCAATGGCCATACGCTCACTTGCGTATTGCCGCACCAGAGCGGATTTAAGCCAGGGTCGGGTCTTCTCTGTACCCCCCGTATGAACTTGGACACCTGTCCGCTGCGGCGTCGTAAGCTATGAGCACTATTTCTTGGTCCGAGAGGCCATAGATCACCTGCTTCTTCTGAATGGACAGAATCCATTCGTGCAGGTCCGCAGGGTTTCCTTTATAAGTAGGTAGCATCATGCTACCTATCAGCCTCCTGAAACCCATCGACTCTCACGTCCCCAAGGTCATCTTTGGCGTCTGATCCTGCTACGCTCATCATAGCGTCTTGTCAACTACCACTTTCCCACGAGAAGAAAGACCAACGGCAGAACGAAAGGAAAAATACTTAACACGATGGTGGCGCTTCAACTGCGTACAACGTCAATAAATCAAAACAAGATCAACAATATTACTGGCAGATCTAAGTTCAATGAGCGAACAAAGGAAACCAAAAAGTGACTTACCTGAGGTCCGCCGCTCCGTGTTTTGTTTCTTTTTCCTCCTTATTTTGCTTCCTTCTCTTTTCCTCCTTATGTCCCTTTTAGACCAATATAGTCCGAAGACTAGAGTCCTTTTTAGTCTTACATGGTCCGACTGGACAAAACAAATGCAACCTTCTCTGCTCTTTCAGACGACCGTGGTAATTCTTACGGGTCTATCCTGGTCACGGCCACCAGTCTAACACTTTCGCCCCAGCGCCTCAACCTCCAACGTCTTACTCTCTGGATTGAGGTGTCTACTCGGTCTTCACCAAACTTAAGGGAGTGGTCATAGTTCCCCTGAGCATTCATAGATCATTCGACCGGTCAATTGGTTTAATCCTGCTTACTGCCCACGTTGTGTTTGGTTTGATCCAGAAAGCAGAAGTGATGTTCATCCATTCACGGTCGGCTGAAGATGTAGACACGGCTGGAGAGTCTGTGCTAAGAAATTTAGAATGCACCTAAAAATATAAATATCTGCAGAAAGCCGGACAAACAACTATTCAATGGTTGAATTGTTAATGTCTTTTATATATCAGAAAAGAATAGTATAGAAAAGAAACGCAATTGACGTAAAAACTCATACACTGGATTCTAGACACAGAGAGAGTGGGTTGTGATTAACTTGTTAAATCGTCTCAGAACGATATACGATTCTTGCGATGGAGACATAAAGATTTCTGTGCGCGGCTTAAAGTTTATAGTTGCGTTCCTCCTCGGCAGTAGTAACAGTAGTAGTTATCTTCGTGGTAGCAGAAGCAGCGGTACTTATATCAACAGTACATGTTAGCGGACGCTTCGTTCCAATCTCTGACGTCCCCCCCTCGAGTCTCCACTGTCTCTCTCTTCCCTCTGCTTCTTCCATCTGCAAGGAGATGGAGAGAATAATTCGTCTTGCTCGGGCAAAATTCTTCTCTCTTCAAGAATTATCTCCAGTCTCTCGTATATGAACGATGATCAACAAAACGAAAGAAAATACTTCGTGTAGATTCGTTAAAGGACAGGGGTGGCTTGTTCGACGTTTCCGTTTCCAGTGGTAGTAATAATAGTAGCAGTAGTAGTCTTAGATGTTGGAGGAGTAATTCGCTTCTTCATTCTTATATCAACAGCACATGTTAGCAGGCGTTTTGTTCCAATCTCTGACATCACTTTCGTACTTCTTCGAGCCTTCAATTCAAATCTGCCCACTTTCAATCTCCGACATCTCTCCACCCAGCTCCACTGAAGTCGAAGACAGACGAGCCAAAAACTACCACGTTTTTCAGCATAACTACGTGTTTATATAGATAAACGTGACTAGTGATAATCGACCCTTGGCACTGTTACTTCGCACGCGATTATCACGGGTTCTGGCTATTTTCAACCAAAATCATGTGAATTCCAAAGTTCCTCAGAGCTTACTAAGTTCTATTTATAATTTTAACCAATAAAATTATTTCGACCATTCATTGTCTTTCTAATGACCCAATTCCAAATGGTTACAACTCCTGCCTTAGATCAGATTTCCCATCAGTAAACAAAAATGCTCTGAACTAATTTCGCTACTCAGATCCACTCTAATTTCAATTTAAAAAAAATACGTGTGTGTGTGTGTTTCCACGACTGTCTTCTCTGTCACATATATATACCCTGCAGTTGCAAATTTGGGGTAACACTGTTTGTTTAATATTTCTGATTATCGCAAGATATTTTATTGTTAGGGAGGATTATTATTATTGTTAAGTATTTAAATGAATTGTAGTTTAATTTTGGATTTGAATTTAGGTCCAGATTAACATTTAAGATTGAAAATAAGAATTATAAATTTTAATTTAAAAATGGTTGGTATTATCAAAAAAATGTTTGCAGATCAGAAGGCGGGCAACTCTACTTTTTGTGTGAAATTCAATTATGAAATTGATAACATGAATAAAATTAATAATATTAATAAAATATGCATTGATATAATTAAGATACTAATAAAAATAATACATAATAAAAATAAATAAAAATAAAATTAAAATAAAAACATATAAATAAGTAAATAAATAAAAATAATATTAATAAAAACAAAACATGTTGGTGATAGTAAGACTAAAATAAAAATAAAAACAATAATAATAGTTATATAGTAAAAATACTAATATGATAATGAAAATAATAATATTAGCATAAATGTTAAATTCATTACAGTCTAATAATAACAACAGCAACAATAATAATATAGTAAAAATATTAATAAAAATAAATAATTATGATAATAATAAATAATATCACTTCTACTATTTGTGGTCACTGGGCCTGGATAGACGATATTAATCTGAGTCAACATGCTTGGTTCATTTGGTTCTATGCAAGCAGGTGCTCATTAATTCACTTCTCTTGTTTAAAAGATTTAGAATGTTCATATTTTTTTGGATCATTAATTTTTCAGAAAGACATAAGTTACATCTGTCACCTTTCCCACTGAAGAGTTTAGCTTTCGTTATGCATTCCCGGGTGATAGTAGGGTTTCTATTCTTGCTTCTCAATTTCAAAAGAAATCTAGAGAGGGTAGTGCTGTTACTATATTTTATATTGCTTAATGTCATTCGGTCTTGTTAGAAGCACAAATTCCAATGGTTTTCCATAAAGCCCACATAAAAATTGACCTCGTCATCATATTTGATTTCAGCTAATGAATTGGTAATACATCTGCTGTTTTATGGACAGGGTTTGTTTTTTCAGCAGTTGCATTCCTTAGTTGTCCAAAGAATTTTTTGATTATTATATTTTTTGATCCTTTTTAGAACATTCGAAATTTTTGTTGAATATTTTGTTTTTCTTTTAGTCAGTGGTGGACTACAAAGTTGTATAGGAAATTTTAGCCTCTTTTTTTGTGGTGAAAATTACATTGTTTTGGAAATTCTTGCAAAAATCAAATAATTGTCACATTTTAATGAAACTTTCAGGACTTATTCACAAATGAATAAATTCATTTTAGAAATGCTTCTCTTTTGTTGGTAAAAACATTTTTCTTTAGATCAGTTTATTTAATTTTATGAAATTTTGAGAAATTCATCTTTGTCCAATTTAACGTTTATAGAAACTATATTGAATCAATTGCTTCGTTTGCTGCAAGGTAACTTGGTCCACTGTGTCATGCTAGAAAATTTTTCTTGTCAGAATCCATCTTGCACATTTATAAGCCTACCACTCGTCCATGCATTGAATACTGCTGCAATGCTTTGGGTAAAATGATTAAAAGAAAATCATCTTCAGGGATTTATCTTTGTATCTCTAAAATAAACTTTGAACACCCCCACCCCAAAATTGCAAAGTATACACAACATATTGAAAAAAGTAGTAATATTTTTTAAAATTACCTATTCAGTATACAATTTATCATCTCTTTGTCTCTGCTTGTAACAAGTGCAAGTATATCCTCAATGATGCAAAGTTACTATTTGCTAATAGAATCAAACAACATATTGCATCTCACAAGTATAGTTCTAGAGATTATTGGCAGCTCTGCAAGAGTGTGCTGAACAACAGGAAATCTTTAATCACTCCTGTATTCAATCAATTTGAAGTCCTGACATCTACAGCAGATAAGGTTGAATGCTTTGCTCAGAAATTCTCTTCCAACTCAACACTTGATTCATTTGGAGTACCGACACCTGATTTCCCCACTAGAACTGGGACTCTTCTGAGTGATATGTGCATAACACAGTCACTGGTCTCGGACATCATTTCTAAATTAGACTCCCATAAGGTGACAGGATACCAGCTGTTGTTCTAAAGAGCTGGCTCCAATTCTCTCCAAACTCTACAGCTCCTTCCTGCTTGTTGGAAATCCTCTTCTGTTGTTCCTGTTTTTAAGAACTCTGGAGACCCCCCCATATGGCCCTATTAGTCGCCTACTGCTTTTCAGCAAAGTATTTGAGGCTATAATCAATGCTGAAGTGGTTAAGCATCTTACTTCTCACAACCTACTCTCTGACAAACAATATGGATTCCATTTTGCACTGACACACTCATGATCATCACTGAATATGTATATCAAGCTCTTGATAATAACAGCGAAACTCAAACTGTGACTCTAGATATCTCCAAGGCATTTGACAGGGTTTGGCATGCTGGTCTTCTATGTAAATTTCAGGGCTATGGTATTACTGGATGATTGATTTAATCCAATCATTCCTATTAAATTGTGAAATGAAGGTTGTTCTGAATGGGCTCACTTTCATATCCTTTCACATGAATGCAGGTGTCCCCCAAGGCTCTATCCTGGGCCCTATACTGTTTCTGATCTTCAACAATAAACTTCCTGATGTCATCAGTTCCCAAGTAGGCATTACCATTTACTCCTGTGTCAATAGCAAATCCATCAGAGCTGACAAAATTAACCTGGCCTCTTCTCTTGAAAAGGACCTCCAAACAATGTTTAACTGGGACAGGAAATAGCTTGTAAATTTTAATACCTTCCAAACTAAACTGCTCTTATTTAACTACTATCCATGCCTGCCATCAGCATGGCTGATGCTCAACTCCAGGAGATCATCTCACTGCAACTTCTTGGTCTCATGTTTTCAACTGAATTGAAGTGGAACAACTACATTGAATCAATAGCTGCATCTACTGCAAGGAAAGTTGGTTCATTGTATCATGCCAGAAGGTTTTTCTTGCTCATGTTGTGGCTTCCCTCTGTCATTTCTACAAGTATTTTCATGGCTACTGCTTTAACAAGCTTTTTTCACTGGTGCCCTGACTACATGAATTTAAGCATGCTACTAGATTGGCATCTAGGTCCCACCCTTTTACTGTTGAAATAGTTAAATGTAACTGCCACTTCTACTCCAACAGTTTATTTTCTCACATTTCCCTTCGGTTTACTTGCTTCCCTGATAACTACAATCATCAAAACATTAAATGCAACGTCAATTGCCATCTTCTGTTACCTTGAACCCTGTTTGTCTTTTATCCTTTCCTCAATCCTCCCATATCCTCTTTTTTCTCCCACTTTCACTCTTTGTAACTCCCTGTGTACTAATGGCACTTCTGCTTTGCTTGGGGTGAAATGATTAAAAAAAATTACTTTTAAGTGCCGAGATTTGCATTTAAAGTAGATAATTCTGATTTTTGGCAATTTAAAAAAAAATACAAACAGTAGCATTTTTGTTTTTTTCACTTTCATTTTGGTAGTGCTTATGGTATTTTATTAAAGAGGTAATTGAAAATCTAGCTCTTGAAAGTTTCCAATAAATGAGTATTTTCAAATGTTAACATGGTAAGAATGAAGAAAAAAACACCTGCTTCCCCTGCATCAAATTAAGAACATTATTGTTTTGTTGATTATTAATTTGATTACCTGTTTTTACTGTTTTCAAACTTACCACATTATTTGGTTCATGTTAATTTAGTGTGTCCATAGTGAATTTATGATATTCTTTCATTCAGGCTTTGTCAGTGGGAGAAAAAATAACATCTTGCAATGAAACTATTTTATTTATTTCCACTTAGTCAATTGCATCTGCCTGTTTTAATGTTAATTCTTATCTGCATCAAAAACAGTTCACACTACTTAAGTAGACTTGTAAAAAACAAGAAAAAACTTTTTGTAAAATAACTTTTGTAGATTAACATTCATTGGTCCTTCCTCAAGCATGTTTATGAAAATTGAAAAATATTGGTATTTTTATTGATTTAGAAGAGAGGATCCTGTTCATAATAAAGTCACAACTCAATCCCTGATGTTTTTCACTTCTCATTTACAAAATGTCAAATTTGAAACTCTGCACTTACATCATTAATATCTGCATTTTCTTTTTTAATTTTCTGAATTTCTCAAACTTCTAAAAAAAAAATTTTTTGGAAGGGGGGATTTGGGGAGGAACTACATGCACAAATATTGGATAATTATTTATCTTAAATGAAGAATAAACAGATATATACCTCTATTAATTTGTGTAAAGTTTTGTTCTTTAATTAAAAATGTAGATATCAGTTTTTTGTTTGTTTAAAAGAAATCTGTAAAAAACAATTAAAAGTTTTTGTACACAGAACAGCTAGAGACCCAGAAAACTAAAAAGCCAAGGACTGATTTTACACAGTACTGATATTATGAACAGGAGCTCCTTTCTAAAATGATAAAATATCAACATTTTCAATTCTGACATATGTCACACCACAAAGAAAGTCTAAAGAATGCTAATCTTCAAAATTTATTCCCTGAAACAATTTTACATAATTTACTTCTTTTTTTTTTTTTTAAATAAGTGAACCAGTCTACTTTAGTGCTATCTAAACCCATTTACAATAAGCAATTCATATTTATTAACTTATATGAGAGTAAAAGACTGTTCTTTGAAAATTTACTTGGCTTTGTCAGGGTGAAAATGGATGTAGCAGATCTCTCTACAACTTGGGTCTGTGGTTGGTAATAAAGTAAAAAGAAAAAAGTCACAGGAAAAATCTCACAATTAATTTATGGGGGTCAGTAATAAAGTTATCTATTTCTATCAGGTACTTCACAAGTTTATGGGTCTGTTCTGTTTACAACTGAAATTCCTAGTAAATCAATCCAACATAAAAATGCTAGTCAAATTTTCGATACACTTCATATTTATGGAATCCTAGTATCCCATAAGACCTGACTTTATATGAAGAAAGCCTTAAGAAGAATGCTTTTTTAATCCAGGTAAAAAAATCACAAGAAAAAAGAAATAGAACAGGGTTAGTACACAGCGGACAAAAACTCAGCCTCTTCTCCCAAAAGTGGACAAATTCAGTCTCATAAATAAATTGAAAATTCAAGGAAAATTTTATTCAAATTTTAATGTCAAATTGAGACTTTGTTAACATAAAGTCAGGTCTTATTGGATATTAAGACTCTTTAACTAGAAAATATATTGAATATGTGACCATAGCATTGTTAGACATTTTTTATGGCTTAATTTATCATTGTATATGCTCTCCATAGTTTATGCTTTGGCACAAACTTTAAAAAACACTCTTTTTAAAGCTTTCTTTCTAAAATCTGGTCTTATGGGATACTATGACTACTTAACTATGAAATATATGAGATTGTAACATTGATAGAAAATATTTTTAGAGGTTGGATCAATTTTTTATCTTTTACAATGATGTTTACCCTGTACAAAGCCCAGGAGACACACAAGGTAAAGGGTTACAGAGTAAGAGGCATAGCTTATGCGGATATGTGGGGAAGATGGTTAACCCTAGACTTGAACAGGTAAATATTGTAGTGATTGGGGAAGCATCCTATTGGGAATCAGTTCCACAGAACAGTTGTTTGTGGGAAGAAGCTGCTCAGTGGAATACGGAGGGAATGATGGGATGTGCATGGCATAGTAGGTCTTGGCCATGAAGGTAAGAATTGGTTCCTCTGAACACTTTCCATGGAAATAGCGGTAGAGCAGCGAGAAGCTTGCAATGTTTCATCTGTGGGAAAGGGGTTGTAGGGTGGAAAATAATTTGTCCCACACAAGGATGCAGAGACAATTTTGGACTCTATCAAGACTGAAAAGTGAAGACTGGGCAGCTCCTATCCAAATATGGTGGCAGTACTCCATTTTCAGCCTGATTTGGCTCTTATAAATGTAGAAGATAGCAGGAGGAGTCAGGTACTTACTGGAGCAGTACAGGAACCACCAATTTTTCCAGCATCTTTAGTGATAGATCGTATGTACAAATTCTATTTGAGGTCTGGGGTAAGTTTAAGTCCCATTAGCCAAACAAAGCACGGGACTTTCCTGAGGGAATGTCCATTCATCAAGATAGGTGATAGTTCTGAGTCCGATTGGCAATGATGGTATATCATTAGTTTGGCTTTTGAAGCATTGAATGTGACCAGCCATTTTTCACCACCACTAAGATGTTAAAGTGGAAAGGAGAGATCAGCTGCCAAGCCCTGATTTTGAAGGTGCACCTATATAGCAATGTATCATCAGCATAGATACTCACAAATGTAAAGAAAAAAGAGGGTTGGAAGCAAACCCTGGGGGACTCCTCATTGATCGCTAGGGCCTTGGAGGAATGGCCATTAACAACTACCATCAGGGACCTACCTATCAAGGACTTGATAACTGACAAGACTCTTCCAGTGATTCCATAGTTAGAGAGATTGTGCAGTAATCCTTTATGCTACACCTTGTCAAGGGCCTTTCAAATATCTAATGTGATCATCCTTGAGATGTATTTGTTTAGTGTCTCACTGATTCTGTGACTAATGACAGGATATCGATCAGCAGTGGATCAAGCCAATCAAAACTCTTTCCTGTGACTTTATTACTGGCCATGCTTTTTTACAGTTTGCACAAAACATAAAGAAAGCAAGGTGATCGTATAGAAGATTAAGCCATAAAAAATATGTTCTGACAATGCTATGGTTACTTATTCAATATATTTCCTAATTAGGACACCCTACTATACCATAAGACCTGACTTCATGTGAAGAAAGTCTCAATTTGACATTAAAATTTGAATAAAATGTTCCTTGAATTTTCAATTTATTTATGTGAGCGGGATTTTGCTCACTTTTGAGATAAAAGATTGGAATTTTGTCCACTGGGTTTTTGTCTGCTGTGTGTTAACCTTGCTCTGTTTCTTTTTTTCCTGTGATTTCTTTTTACCTATGCCTTTTTACCTGAATTCCTTAGGTTGACACTACATCAATAGGTTAATTGGTGTTTTGGTAATAATTTTGAATAGCTTAATATTATAATGTCAGAAAAATGACTTCATTGGTTAAGAATTGTTATAAGATTCATTATATAATATATTGTATTGCATGTTATTGTTAATTAATCAACCAAAATGTATTTTTACATTCATACATGTTATCACAGATTACCTTCATGAACTTGGACGATGGATCTATTTATGTTACTGTGACCAAAGACATTTATGTCAACAGAACTAGAATGATCTCTTTAGGTTTGTATATCAACTTTTAACTATTTGAAATGAATTTTCTTTCTCTCTTGTAATTTTATGTGCATAGTTACTGTCCATAAAATTTAGATTTTTTTAAATAAAAGATTCATTATTCAATAGTCATGAAAAAATCCAACCAAAGTTTTATAATCCATTGTAGGCACTGTGGAAATTTCAATAAAATTGTTTAATCAGTAGTGTAACATTTAAAAATATAATTTCCACATAAATGGTAAAGTTATTGAGAATGAGAAAAAAAAAGAAGAGCAAAATAAAACAGTGACTCCACATTGTAAATATAACCCGGGAAAAAAATATGTCTCATAATAATTGATACATTTACATATTTTTTCTTTTGATTAAAAATGGCAATACTTTTATGTCATTATGTGTTTAAAAAATGCTGTTATTAGGTTTAAACACATAACAGCATTTAAAAAAAAAATAAAGTGATGTATAAGCAAGTCCTATGTATATCCAAGTACTGCTAAAGATATCCTAAAAAAGAAAAATGCATATAAATTTTCTTTCAAATCTTGCTTTCATTTGAAAGATAATAGCCTAAACAAAAGCTAATTGGTAAAAAATAAAAAATGCCATTGTAGACAAAAAATGAAAACAAATTTAAAAAGCTTACAATTTCAATATTTTTCCTAAAGATTTGTTTCAAAGTAAATTTAAGAATTAACTGGATTTTGTAAAAGTAATGTTTACTTTTTGCTTAAAAAAGCAGAAATAACATTTATTTGTGCACAGCAGCCCATGAGCCATCATTAAGGTTATAGGTCAACAACAGTAGTCTTCTGACATCAACAAGTACTCAAAGCCTTTCCTGTCACTTCCAAGTGCACATAAAATTTTAAATACGAAGGATCAAAAGTACTGCAATCTATAAATTGGTATTATTTATGCTTAAAAATATATTATCTTTAATTCTACAAGGGTGAGCAGAGAAGTTCATCAATTGACTATGAAAGAGTAGTGTGAGAGCTGTGAAATCTTGCATGCATTAATTTCAACACTTATTAAAAACTGCATTGTTTATTTACAGGCAAACTGACATCTGACTCTTCAAAGACTTTAAAGGTAACAAGTAGCAACTTTTCTTTAAAATAGACAAAATTTGACATTGTGGTGTTATCAAGTAGCTACAGAAAAAGGGTTTAGCCCCCACCCCAAGGACATTAATGCTACATTAGAGGATGACACCCCAAATTTATCAACAATGCAAAAGTGGGCAGCTGAATTTAGGAGGAGAATGGAGAGCTTTGAAGATGACCCAAGTTCTGGACATCCTGTGACTGCCACCACTGAGATCACATTGATTGTGTTCACCACACTGTGATGGATGATAGCCTGACTATAAATTGAACAGCCAATGCTATTAACATATCCAGTGAGAGATTTGAGAATATTCTATACAATGAACTTGACGTGACAAAGTTTTCTTTTCAGTGGTTTCCATTTCTCCTGACACCTGTTCAAAAGTGCACACATCACAGGAAAATCTGACATTATTTGAGGCAGAACCAGATGGTTTCCTTAGACATTTCCTAACCCAAGATGAGTATTGGATTTATCACTTTGAGCCAGAGACAAAGAGACAATCCATGCAGTGGAAACACACCACCTTACATGCTCAAAAGAAGGCCATGGTCGTTTCATCTACAGGGGAGGTGATAGCTTTAGTTTTGGGGGATGCAAAAGGCATTGTGATGGGTCACATCATCAATGGAGAGTACTGTGCCAACTTACTGAGACAGTTACAAAAGGCTATCAAGATTAAATGCCCAGAAAATCTGATGAAAGGGTTCTTGTTTCATCAGGACAATACTTCTGCATACAAGTTTCAATGGCTGCTGTGCATGACTGGCTTTGAACTGGTTGATCACCCTCTCTATTCTCCTGAATTGGCCCTATTTGACTATCATCTGGTCCCCAACATGAAAAAACACTTGGCTTAGACCCAGTATCACAGTGATGATGAAATCATATGTACTATTGATGACTTTTTTACCCACCAGATGAACAGTCAAATATCAGTTTAGCAGGAAAGGAACAATGCAGTTATTAAAGAGAAAAGTTGAAATTAATGCATGCAAGGTTTCACAGCTCTAGTATCATTACTTCAGTCAGCTTATGAACTTTTCAGACCACCCTCATATATACCAGTAATTTAATTTTTTTTCTATACACTTTTATGAAACTTAGAGTGAAGTTCAATTTTTATACATTAAAAATATAGAAAAGAAATTAATAAAAAGTTAATTAAATGATATTTTGAGTTTAATTTTGGTACCACCACAGATTTCCTAAAAAAAACACAAATGCATTTTAGATCATTTAAATATCTTCATTGAACTTTGTTTGAAAGATAAAGCTAATCCAAATTAAAAGAAATTAATTTCTGTATATAAGTATAGTTTTTAGGCATTTTGAAAACATTGGCACATTTTTTCATCACCCATCAACTCATCAAACTGCCATTATAGACAAAAAATATAAACAAATTTAAAAATCTCTTAAAGTTCAATATTTATTCAAGAGATATGTTTCAAAGTCATTAAGGATTAACTAACTGGATTTTGTAAAAGTAATGTTTACTTTTACTTAAAACTTAATTAAAATAACATTTACTTATACACAATAGCCTGAGGGGTTAAAAGTCAAAAATAAAAAAGTATAATTAAAGCCCTGATTTAAAAAGTGGTGACAAATTAAAAATAAAAATTACAAAAAAATGAAACACCAGGAGTACAATAATCAAGACATTGGTATTATGTCTAATAATAAATGATCCTTATATACCAATAGTTTAAGGATATCATTTTTTATTCTATACAATTTCATGAAATTCAGTAGAAATAATAATTTCATTTTTTATACATGAGAAAAAAATTTTTTTTAGTTAAGTGATACTTTTGAGTAGGTACCTCCAAAAATCTTCAAAAAATAAGCATACATGATGAAAAAATAATAATTTTTTTTAATAAAAGCAAAGTTTTATCATCAAAATCTTTTAAGATTTTTCTTAAGAAGTTTTTGATTATTAAATTATATTTTTTAATCCTTTTTGAGCATTCCAAATTTTGGTTAAAACTTTTGTTTTTCTTGCATCAACTGGTGACAATAAATTAGTATGGGAAATCTGAGCATCATTTTGCAGTGAAAAACACATTGATTTGGAAGTTCTTGCAAAAATCAGATAATTCTCAGATTTTAATGAAACTTACATAAATAAATGAAATTATTTTAAAAATGTTTCTTTTTTAGAAAATCTTGGTAAAAATATTTTTTATATATCTGTTACCCCCACTTATTTAATTTTATGAAATTTAGAGAAGTTCATTTTTGTATAGCTTAATGTTTATATTAGTAATAAGGACAAATCTTTGGGGAATTTAAATCACTTTTTTTTTGGTCAAACAGGAAAATCAGTTACAAAAAAAACTGCTTTGAATCAAAAAATAAAAAATGCAATAAAACTAAGATATTATTTAATTAGAAAAGCTTTTAATTGTTTTTATGAATAAGATATATTATGAACACAATTTTCTTCAGGAAAAAGATTTTTTAGGTGAATAATGAATTTTTACAAGAATTGTTTTCATTTTTTTTAAATTTTAGTTATAATTTATAGTTTTAAATCTCTTGAAATTCTGTATTAATTTGTAGCAGTTAAGTGATATTGTTATTATTAAAAACTATATTTACTAATTATAAATGAAAAAGGTTACTACAATTCAGCAACACCCAGTATTTTAAAAAATGTGTGAATAAATGTACCAATTTTTGTAAATATGGATGTCCATACATGACATGATCAGAAAATAAGAGATTAAATTTAATATTTTCAATAAGCAAAATTCTTTGCTTTATTGGTAATTTTCTAGCATTTCCTCAACAAGTGCCTTTGTGAGTATGACTATAAAGCCAAAGTACATAAAATTCAATAAAATATTAGATTACTTAAAATATTTTCAGACATTTTTAAGATTACTGAGTAGTTAAAAATTATATTCATATTTGTTTTACCCACTTTGGATGTTCATTTCAGAATTTATTAACCAGATTGAGCCTGGTGATAAATTCACAAAAGTTTTATTTTTACATCAGAAGGAATGTTAGTATCATTCCTAGCTCCCCACAGTCTGAATCAGGATCAAGAATGGCATTCCAGTAACCTGCAAAAGAAGGCTTCCCACTTCCCATCTGCCCACTAGATCTGCAAAGACAAATGAATAAGTCTTGTCCAAAGAACAGCTTATTAACCAAGAAACATTCCTTGAACAGCTATCAAAGTATGCTAATAAGAAGCGGAATCTCCTCAAGAGCACACCCTCATAGTTGATTGCAATAAGGTGGGTCTCTTGAATACAACAAATATTCATGCCAAGATGTTGAAGATCACATGTGAGTCAAGCTCTTTTCAACTCAGACTTCAACCCTCAGCCATTTAAACTTGCTAACTAGAGACCCTATATCAACAGAATCAGTGAAACTCTTGACAACATGTCCTAACTACCATCACTCAAAGAATCAATGAGGCTCTTGACAACAAACACAACTCGAAGACCACAGCACTAGATATCTCAAAGGTCTTCAACAAGGTGTGAGCTTGTGTAGTAAGTACACAAGCTCTCCAGTTATGGAATTGCCAGGTCTTCTCAATCATAAAATCCTTCCTAGCAGGTAGGTCCATGAATGTAGTTATCAATAGTCAACGCAATCATCCCCAGGGGTTACTCTTCAAACCAACCCTCTTTTTGATCTACATAAATGGTCTACCTGAGAATATACTCAGATCATTTGCTGATGATTCGACTATATACAGGCACACCTCTGAAACACTCGATGGTCAGAGATTGGCAACTGATCTCTCTTCCAATCTTGCACAAACTACCCAATCATTGCTGATTTGAATCTGAACTAACACCAATCAGGATGAATGGAGGTCCTCTCAGGGCTTCAAAATCACACCAGACCTGAAGTAGAACTCATACATTCAATCCATTGCTAAGGATGCAGATAAAATGGTCAGCTCGCTGTACCACTCCAGTAAGTACTCTCTTGCTATCCGCTACCTTTACAAGGACCAGATGAGGTCAAAAATAGAGTACTGTTGTCATATTTTGGTGGGCGCTGCCCAGACCTCACTCTCCAGCCTCGAAAGAGTTCAAAATCATCTCTGAGATCTTGTGGGTAACAAATTATTCTCCACCCTTCAACCTCTCTCCTACAGGCAGGATGTGGCAAGCCTCTTGTTGATCTACTGCTACTTCCACAGAAAGAGTTAAGACAAACTACATTCCCTGGTCCTGCCGAGGCTAATCTTCACAGCAAGAACATGCAATGCCACTTACATAGTAGCAAACAACCAACATTCCCTCCATATTTCATCATTGAGAAGTAAGTTCCACTCAAGCATCTTCTTCTCATGAACCACTACCCTGTGGAACTAACTCTCAACAGGATGTTTCCCAAATCACTACAATCTTAACCTGCTCAAGGATAGATTAACCATTATCTTCCATTCCTATATACACAAATGGCCCCCAGGCCTTGTAAAGTGTGAACCTCGCTGTAAAAAAAAAAGAAAAAAGCTTACTAACACTGAACTTCAGTACACCAATGATCTGACCCATAACCCATTTAATTTTTTAATGTTTCGATCTTGAGACAGCACCCAATGTCCCTAGTGTATGTTAGTTTGACTGCTCTATACAGGGATAGGCATAAATATAGGGAACCGCCCTGAACAAAGTTTAAGTTTTTTAGTTTTCCTTATCAAATATGGCCAGTGCATGGGACATCTTGATTGCTTGGTTCGCCTCTTCCAGCATTGCCCAGATTTGATATGTGCATGTGCCCAGACTAACTCTTACTATAGTTAGTATTCTCTACACCTGATGGAAGTATTTTGGGTCCTCAATGTACTTACATCCAGGATCCACTGTCTGAAGGAGGACCTTCATATACCTAAGGCATTGAGGCTGAAAATTCTTTTTTCTAGTATGTTTGGGTCGACATGGCAAATGTTTTCTCTCAAATTATGCTTTGTTTTTGATTCAATGCTTTTTTTTTAAAGAGATCCTCTACTGAGCTTCCAATTGAGAAGCTCTGTGACCTTTTAATAGTTGTCTGCAAAGTCTGTGTGGGTGGTGGCAGTGATAGTTTCGGTTTTGGTGGAGGCAGAGGTATTGCCCCAGGTTCCTCTTTGTTTTAGTATATAACTGTGGTATTACCCCTCTGTGGTTGTGTCTGTCTCCTAGCAAAGATTATGGTGCTGTTGCCTAGGGCCTTTTCCCTTTCTATACTACCTGCCACTTCGCGTCTATGTTTCCTTCTGCATAATATTTTGGTATTAGAGGAGAAGAGTGAGTAAGATGTTTCTTCTCTTGGAAAGGCAACATCTTACTCACTCTTGGTCCACTTGTTTCAAAGTAGTGTCCACTGTGGCCTTCTTTCCTGATGTCGCAGTTTGGAGCAAGGAGTCTTTTGAAGCTTTTTTTGTTGTCTTCTTTACAAGGCAGACTGTGGAGAGGTGACCAGTCTCTCCACAATGCCAGCAAGCATCTTCCTTCTGGAAACAATGACTGGTAGTTTTTATCTGTTCAAGTTAATCCAATTTAGGAATTACATTAAATGCTTTCCTGTCAAGCATGAGGTTGAAATACCATTTCCCACCTTTCTGTCTAACATTATCTCTACAATCTCCTCATACTGATGGAATAAAGCTCCAACCTGTTGTCTTGTTGTAAGGCACGAGACTTAAAAAACCTTCTCTCTTGTCCTTCTTTGCCTTTCATACTCCACTCTTATAGCATACTCTTTGTCCTGCAATTCTCTCTTTGTGAGGGCCAATGTGGGACATTCTTCTGCCTTCCGGGGACGGCAAAATCTTTGCCCTTCACAATGTGCTGAATGTGCACACACACATATCAGCCAGTGCCTTGACGACATACTCTCCTCGGTACACCTGATTATACAATTCAGCTTCTTCTCCACAATAAAAATTGACCCCATTCTTTTCTCCATTACTTTTAACTTGTTTAAGTCTACTATTAGTTCGTCAAGGTTGGCATATTCCTGCACTTGTCTGAAAAACACCTAGACATTGATGATAAGGATAGTGGTGTAGTCCACATAGATGGTGTGACCTAAAAGTCACTCCTTACTTATTAGTAGAGTTAGTTCTTTTAGACTCACCATTTTGGAGAATCTTATCCATGGCTTTGCTTTACTCTTTTCCTGGAATCTTGAAAAAAGCATTTACCACCCTGCCAATGTCCTTCCAATCCATTTTGGATAAGACACAAGATGTTGGCATGTTAAGTGTTTTGTTGAAAAAAAAAGGTTTCTTCCAACAGATTATCCAGAACAATGTGCAAAACCTCAACAAAAACAATTGAATATCAGGGTCATTGTTGGACATGGAAGGCAGTGTGTGAAGTGCCTAGCTTCATCTCAGGACTGCGATTGGGAACTTTCTTTCTTCAATTTGGTGACATAGTTACAGTAAACACAGACAGAATTCAGTGGGGATGGTGCTTCAATTTGGTAATAGATTGCAAAGCTTTCAATGCCATCCCCAACTGGCTGGATATGGATGACTGGAAGCTGCCAGTAATAGTATCTGAAAGAAGACCAGCATGTTGGTATTGCATGGAGAAGGCTTAGAAGGGAATGCTGGTTTCATTGTTGCAGTTCTTTGCCTTTCTTCATAACGTCTGAAAAGGTCACCACTGCTGACCAAGAAAATAGGTCACCTTTGTCTTTCCACTGCTTTTTAGACAAATGGGAAGAAGTCTGAAGTGAATTAGCAGGTGGTGGAAAAGGGAAAAAAGAAGATCTAGACAGCAGCACCTACAACCCTATTGGGCCATAGACTTGACATTGAAGGAGAGACCCCAAATATGGTATGCTGAAACACTGATGAGCCCAAGAACCTGAACTAGTCACAGGAAAGAAAAAAGAGGTGTTGATTTTCACAAAACTGGTACCAAAGATGGGTCCAATGAAGGGATCTGCTGCCTTCAGCAAAGCATCATCTCCAAAAGATAAATACATATCTACCATTATTTCTGCTATCACTTCACCAGCTAAAAACATTAAGACCAGGACAAAATCAGTCTCCAGAGACAGATCCTTTTTTCCCCCACTTCAAAATCCTCTCCTATAAACAAAAATACTTCACATGCCCCATCATTCTGTCTACTGCCCATTCAACCACCTCCAGCCAAGGAGCTCCTTGGTGGAAAGTTTGCAAGAAGAGCTCTCACACAAGAAACATCCTGATCACAAAAGAAAATATCATACTGGGGAAAACCTTTCTTGTGTGAACCCAGACATCCTTGTAAAGCAAAATTTATAGTTGCAATGCCTGAGAGACCGAAGGATGAGCCATTAGTATCCTCACTCCTGGCAGGTTTGTCTCAATTACACAATGCTCATAACACTTTAGTTAGTAATTTTGAATGCCTAAGTGCTAAGTTTAGTCAAAAAGCTCAGACATGACCACAAGTGCCTTGGCATAAATACATGTTTAAAAGAGGCCCACCTTATTACAAGTGAAAATGAACATATTCTGTCAAGGTAGTTCTGCCTCTTCTGATAGTCATTTGAGTGGGGTTTCTTGGCTAGCAAGTCATTCTTTGAATATGAGCTGTTCACTTGTCTTCACAGATCTAACAAGCAGATTGTGTATGTTGAAAGGAGAAAGCATTCTGTTGGGTTTTATGCACCCAATGACTCTAGGGGGCAGGATGCCTTTTTTCATTGTATCAACCAGTTCATGATATTATCAAAGCAAGTAGTTTTAGTGGGTGATTGACAAGTCATCCGTAATCCTGATTTAGGCCATGAGGCATGTTAGGAAGTGTATTTATATTCCTTTTGATGTTAAAACTATTACTTGTAGTCAACCTAATGCATGATATCTTTCAGTCAAGCCATTACCTTGTGGATTATAGCTTTTAGTTCTACTACATGCAATCCCTTTTGAGAAATAACTTATAAATGAGGTCCCTTGAATGTAGTGTATATATGCTAGTATTCCCAAAATAGAGAATAACTGACATAAACATTTAACAACTTTCATAGAAGCTATATTATCACATGGGTAGACAAATGTGAACCTAGAATACTCTGGAAATACTGGTTTATGTCAACACTAGGAAGGGATCCTTTAAAGTCTGTTTAATCTCTCAAAGAGTTAGATAGCTTTAATTAGTTTAAATCTTGATTTACACTCTACGCACAAACTCTACAAGATCTTATGACTCTTCTAATTGAGTAGAGTAAAATTTTGGATTTTATAAAATGATAAAAAAATGTCACACTGAGATGACAAAAAGCTTTATGATTATCTGAAAGCATCAGTTGACCTTGACATGTCATCCCAGAGTATGATTGAAATAGTGTCCAGAAGAATATCATCTTTACTAGACTTATCATAGCGAGATAATTTCCAAATCCAATATAACATTTTATCATTTTTAATCATATTTTTATGCTGCTGGTCAATGAATAATGAACAGTATAATGAGTGTAGATCTATCCTTATTATAATGGCTTAGAGCAGCATGGAATTTCTCTAAATTTTGTAATGCTCTAGATAAGTATATTGTTGTTTGCCCACTCTCAGTAAGGGCTGCTGTAATGACTAAAGTATCTGATTAAACTACAAATGATATATTTTCACCAGTGGCTTTCACAAGATAATTTTTAATATCTTTTTTGCATTAAGAGCTTGGAAATATTCATCTGTCATCTCTCCCATCTGTCGAATGCAGAGGGTCAAGCAATCTCACATAAAAACTTTACCACTATGATATGCTACAACTGTAACATAATGATGACATTTTTATAGGCATTACAGATATGGTATTATATTTTAGATGTGATGAAATTTGTTAAGAAAATGTCAGTCTAGATTACTATTTGGTAATGAAGCAAGAAATTATGGAAAGTTGTGCACCTGTTTCCATTCTTGTATAGTGACTGGGGAATTAGGATTGCAATCAAATCTCTCTGGTTGGAGTAAACACTCCATGGAGCTGGATTACCATAGACCAATGGTTCTCAACATTTTTTTTGCCTATGGACAACTTTTACTCTTAAATTTGATAAAAAAAAACTTATTTTATTTTTTGCTAATAGATAAGTTTAGGAATTGTATTATAGAAATAGTAAATGTATATGCTTTATTTTGAAGTAAAAGTAATTTAATGAAAATAAACTTGTATTTAACAACTAAATTCTATGGAATATTTATGTACACTAGTACAAAAAAATAGGCCCTCAGGGTGAATGGTTTTGCTAGAAATTGCCCTTGCAAATGTATATATATAATGTCCCTTCTTTATATATCCTTCTCACTGTTTATTCAACTTTTACAATTAAAAGAGCCAGTAGAGTAAAAGGGTTGCTAACTTATATCCCTTGATCTCATTTTCTGCTAGTTTTAGAGTTGTTTTTCTATTTCTAGTATTTTAATATGGCATGGATTACTGTAGAAATTCCAATTTTCAGTTGTAACAATCATTCCGAAGTGAAATTGCTGTATCAACCACTAAAATATTACCATGGACCCCCAATCTGCTTCTTTTTGTGTGGACCCCTAGTAATATTACATGGACACCCAGAGTTCACTTGGACCCTGGTTGAGAAACCTTGTTGTAAATAAACTTGTATTTAACAACTAAATTCTAATTGAACTCACATTCTTTGGGTCCTATCACTGGATCTAACTAATGCCTTTATCCACTGTACGATGTGTCCTCAAGGACACATGGCACAGTGGATAAAGGCGTTACACAGAATTGCACCTAGGAGTCAACAAAAGACATTGTTCTAACATGACATTATGAATCTTTTAATTTGAGTATTTCTGTGGTCTGTAGCTACTAGCAAATTTTGATTATGTGTACGTTTATTACATTGCCTTGTGTGAGTGTTGCTTTGTGTATGTCTTGTGCATTTATTTATTCCACTGATTTCTGCACGCAATATGTTGCCTTGTATATGCAATTATTTTTATGTGTACATATATTGTATATATTTGTTACATTATCTTGTGTATCTTTGCTATATTCTGTTATATTATCTTGTGTAGGCATTTACTATATTATATTTGGCATGTATATTTTGTTCACATTTATTACATTATTTAATGTATTTTTAACATTTTCTCTATTAACAAACCTGTTGGTTAAATGTTAGTCTTTAAATTGATTAATAAAGTGAAATATATTTTTATTTTTGTTGTTAAAACACTAAGTAAACATAGGACAAAAGTAAATCTATGAATTCAAATAAAGATATGCTACTGGTGAGAAGAAACACACTCACAGGATAATATTAAAACAAAGCTAATCAAAATAATTGCAAAATATCTACTGATATTTGATTAGTAATCATAATGTACGTGGTGCATTTTGTTAAAATTTGATCAAATTAAGAATTTTACAGAAAGTGTAACTGTGACCAAAGTTCAATATGCAAAGCAACATGCTGCTGTCACTTGCATGTACATGTGAGTGAAAAAGAGAGAGAGAGAGAGAGCGCCAATCATTTCTGTAACAAAATTCTTATGAACAAAATTTGATTGTGATAGAAAGAGAAGGAAAAAGGAGAAAATTTCCAGTGTGTGTAATAGCAGTAAATAATGTTATACAAGTAGGACTTTAAGAAGTCCTAGTAATTAATTTTTTATCACTTGACATTAACAGAAACATGCAGTACTAGCATAGTAATAGTAAAAGTGTCATTTGAATAACTTGAATTGGATTTTAGTAGTGCATAAGGTGTATAAATAGCTTCCTTTTGGGACATTAGTAGTCATAGCCTCATTTTAGTGTTTAAGCTCTGCTATCAAGGACACCACACTGATAAAGACAGCAGTTAGCAAATTTCAGTTTTTTACTCGAAGATGTTTTGAGAATAATGAGATTACCAACTTTTCTAAATGCCTATTTTGTCTTCATTAAACAGCAACATAACTTTTACCTTTTGAGAAATAAAAAAAAAAAAAATCAAATATTTACCTCCTCAATGTTCAGATATATTTTATCTACTTGGTGCTTTCCTAAACCATAATAAAAAAAGGAATAAATAAAAATAAGAAAAATTAATCAATTTTTAATTATAACTAAATAATTTAATTCTGAAATATTTTTTCTATTTTAGTAAAAGCCATAATCAGCCCAACAACTGAAGAATCAAGGTTATCAACTGAAATCAATTCCCTCCAAGAATCTTTGGTGCCATTTCAAACTGGTACATATTCTTCTGAAAGTTACTTCATAGAAACTGAAAGCAAAACTTTTCTGGATACTGCATCCACAAAAACAACCATTCCAACAACTACTGTTATTTATCAAGAAAGCACTATTACAACTGATGCTACAATTAATATGGTTACACCTACTGCTGTCATTACTACAATTAATTCTACTAATGCTACTATAACTTCTAGCACTTCAACCCCAATGTGTTTATGTTCATGCAAAAAAAAACTGAGTAAAAAGGAACAAATTGAACAGTTAAAAGAGCTGAAAAAAGAACTAACAATTGAGAAAAAGAAAACATCTCGCTACATTCGTAAGAAGATAAGTGTCCCTGACAACAGAGTCTCAGCCAAGGCAACTGGTTATATTGGAATTGTGTTGCTCATTTGTCCTTTTGCAGCAATATTAGCAGCTGACTTAAGTAGATTTATTAATTTCTTGATGGCAAAATATAAATCAAAAGCCTGATGATGGCAAAAACCTTGCTTGCTATTACCAAGGTTGCCTCAAATATCACTAGTCTTATTTTGAATGCTGAATGTATACAGCCTATTATACACTAGCACTATACAATCTTCCTTCACCTCATTCATATTTCTGTTAAATCTGTAATAAAAATACCAATCTCTGCATAAATCTGCTTATAAATTTATTTTTTAATTAAATATCTTGATTAAATAAAATGTGTAATGTTGCAACTAAATAGTTCAGATATTAATTGAACATTATTTTAAGACTTTAATATATTATGCATGTTTACTAGCTGTACACAAGTTTTGTCTTAAAGGGCTCTCTAACAAAAGTTATTTTAATAACATATTTCATCCAAGTATTTCCACTTAATGATGATATGACACTGATATTGTACTGTTCTACAAATGATGCCAAGCTGTATTACTAGTTTTAGGTGTTGATATAACATGAACTACAGTAAACTTTAGTCATGAAAAACTATCAATACTCAGATAATTAACATTCGGTTGTGACAATTTTTAACTAAGTTTACATAAGAAAGGCAATTGATAAATTAAATTTCAATTAAAGTTTCAAAATCAAGTACAGAAAAGTCCAGGAAATTACCACTTCTGAATCTTACTCATACTGAGATAAAAATCAGGTAGTTATAATTTCCATCTCAATATATTGGCTGGTTTCAATAAAAAATAAATTGGGACAAATCTGCCACACGTTTATAATCATGACTGCAACACCTAAACACATTCATAAACAAGTTATTTTTAAATCAACAGCAAGCCATGGAACATGGAAAAAACACCAAGCAATAACATCTGTTTTGTACAAATTTTTCCAGTGGTCAATCACAGAAGCCACGTTGGACAGTCCAAACTCTTGCTTGTATGCCAAGTGAACATTTTAAGTCTTACTGCATCTTTACACATTCTCAAAAAAAAAAAAAAAACACACAAGTATACCCTTTTCTCAAATGCATAGATTCAACAAGCTGCCAAATAGCATAAGTAAATACCAAGACTGACTTCTTAAAATATCTTTCATCACATAACAATCAACTTCACAGACTTCAGCAGTTAACTCCTAAAAGATACCTGGTTTCCAATTAGTATTTAAACATGCTGAAACTGACACTAAAATAATTATAGACTAGGTTATTTATCCAACAATGAACTGAAATAAATGTATTTTATTTTTTAAATTATACTTGTGAAAACAAACTATATATATAAAATCATTAATTTATCAGCATATTGAGGATTTTCATTGAATGAATTAAACAGTCATGTAATAATAATACTTCACTTATGAAGCTTTCCATCTTTTTTTTTTCAAGCAGTGGAGAAGAAGAAAAAAAAAAAAAAAAAAAAAAAAAAAAAAAAAATCACTCTTATTTAGAATTTATTTATTTATAATCATTTTTTTCAATTATCTATTTTACTTTTGATGCTTCCAAAGAGCTGGAAAAATCTTGAATTTTTCCTGTATTGCCATGAATAGTGAAGCTTTTAATGCTTTTAAACAATGTTTTACATTAGGTATCAAATGAGAATAATCCTGTAAATTATTTTTAATTTAGTTCCTGACAAAAAAAAAAAAAAAAAAAAAAAAAAGGCAATTTTTCTCATTTTAAAAGAGTGTATAACTTAAAAACTATTTAGAATAAAGACAAGATTAGACCAGAAATTGCTTACTTTGGGAGACTAAAGGGACACCAATTTCAGCTTGATATCTTAAATATCAAAGTTAGCAATATCTTGCTTGTGGCATGAGAGCTTTTTCTTAATTTTAGACAACTTAACACAAAATCTTTGTCATATCTTCAGCTATATATGAATACATGGAGGGGGTATGAGGTTTTTAAACTACCCACAAGGTAAGTTCGGAACATGACAATTTTGAGGACATGAAACAAAAAAAAAAAACAAAAAAAAAAAAATTCAAGCACATTTCAAGTTATTTACTCTTATAACAGTAATAAATATAATTACTGCATGCATATATTACAAGACAGGAAAAATAATGTTTTATCTAAAATAGCTCAATTTCAAATGAGAAGAATTAGACTTACACTAATATACGAGACTATTTTACACAAGTGCTTAAGATTATATAAATTTTATCTTATATTTTATGAAACTGCATAACTATAATGAGATAGAACAGA
This sequence comes from Acanthosepion esculentum, assembly GCA_964036315.1. NCBI lineage: Eukaryota > Metazoa > Mollusca > Cephalopoda > Sepiida > Sepiidae > Acanthosepion > Acanthosepion esculentum. The sequence goes on from CAXIWW010000192.1 coordinate 115,801, forward strand.
AAATTATGATTGGTAGGTTTTATAGTTTAAATATTTCAACAAAATGTAAAAAGAAATCCTTTTGTATTTGTAAAATCTATACTCTAACTCAAGTATGAAGTGTGCAGTAAATTTGCTTTTTAAGCCTCACGCTAAATATCTAAAAATTTCCCAAAATCGTCATATTTCTGTGCAGATGTACATGCTGAACACGAATTAACAATTGACTTATGAAAAAAAAATCTACCGTTTTGGAGAAAAAAAAACGGACTAATTCTGGGTGATTTGTCCGCCCTTACAGGGATTGTTTTTAGTAATTAAGCGCGGGGATACTTTTCTGGGTATTTTTGTTGACATAAATTTTGGCCTATTTTGTTCTTTTACAGAATTTCGCCACAGAAATAACTACTGTAAAGCAATGTATTTTTTTGGGGGTGGGGGGGGATAAGTTTAGTTTTATTTAATTAATTATTGTTTTATTTTAAATTTAAAAAAATAAAAAATGCTTTACTGTATTATTTAATTTGTTCTTTTTTAATTTGTCAATATTTTTATATATTTCAAACTTACTTTAAACAAAAACAAATTAAATAATACAATAGAACTTTTCCCCACCCCGTGTAGAATAGCAATGACAAATTAAAAGAACAAATTAAATAATATAATAAAGCTTTTTTAAATCATGCTCTGTACAAAGTTCACATGTGCAAACTTTGTAAAGAGCATGATTATTTACAAAATAAAAAAATGCTAGGAGCATTTTGTTTTATTTTGTAAATAATCATGCTCTTTTCAAACTTCATGTAAAGTTTGCGCATTAATTATTATTATGTTTTATTTTTGTTTGTTTTAATTTAAAAAATGCTTTATATTATTTAATTTGTTGTATGTTATAAATAAAACTACACTTAAAAAAAAAAAAAAAAAATTTAAAAAAATAAATAAATACATTGCTTTACGGTAGTGCATACTGATTTCTGCGACAAAATTCTGTAAAAGTAAATAGGCCAAAGTTTATGCTTATGCAGGCTCTCCAGCCAAGAATATTGAAAAACTATGAATTTTTCAGCTAAACATGCTTTTACCTTTTAGATGATATTAATTACGACAATCATACAGATGTTCTGCTGACATAACACATTCTTTTGCAGCTCTAATTCAGCAACACTGACTCAATTTGAAATGTTTATTTTAAAATATAGGCAAAGAACAAAATCTTTATACAAAACAATGATGGTATGATAAAAATGCAGTAACATATTAATAAAATATATTTCCATTTTCATGTGACATTATTAAGTCAAAGATTGAATATTTCAAACAAATAGAAGCAGGGCCATATTCCTTTTATAATGATAAGTATACATTACTTCAGGTTTCATAAAAAACTATTATTGAACACAGTTCCATAATGATAAAATTAAACATAAGGAGACAAGTATATTAAACATAAACATGTACTTTGTAAAACACATAAAATGAACAGGTACATATAAAGCATTAAGCATTACAGTTGAAGGGGTAGTTTAACAGTCCTTTTTACTTCTTCATAAATGAGTTTATCAATCGCAATCTCTTCTTTCCAATGTCATTTCTATCTTCAACGCATTTGCTAATAGCAGCTGTTATCTTCTGAAGATTTGCCTTTGCAACATCCAACAGACCCTGACTAATATTCATTTCTTTGAAATTTGTAGACTTTATAGCTTCAGATAATCTTAAATTGGCTTCTTCAAAGATCTGATTCGCCTTCTCCATTCTTGTCTTCAGTTCCAATTCACTCTTCTTAACATCTTTCTCCTTTTCATCAAGCTTTTGTTGGGTTTGCTGCTGTTTTTCAATCCTTTCTTTTTCTTCCTGTTTCTGGAGAGCAGCTTCCTTTTTCTTCCTCTCCAGCAATGCCTCCTCTTTCCTTTCAGCTTCTCGCCTTGTTTCATACTTTTGGTGGGCTTGTCTCACTGCAGCCAGAAGCTCCTTGGTTATGGGGATGTCTGTGACATGCTGGAACATGCTGACAGCATCTCTTGTGAGTCTCAGTCCATTAACTGACTCATCTGACAAACGACATCTCTCAGGAGTGACCAACTTGTTCACAGAAGGGATACTTTCTACATCAGCATTCCCATGTGAAATGCAGAGACAGGTCATCACAACTCTCTTCAAATTAGCATACTTGATCTCCCCACTAGCATTCTTTAAGCTGAAAATGACATTCCAGTAGTGATCTATCCTGATCAATTGGCCATCCTTGTTGTACATCCCACTTTCATCCACTTGCTCTGACCATTGTTTCAAAGATCATTGATGAATGGAAACTATATATAGTTTCCATTCATCAATGATCTTTGAAACAATGGAATCTTCTATGGAGGGCAATGCTGAGCAGAGTTCTCTGAGGAGCTGTCTGGGTCCTTAACCTCAGGATGAAGACATTGAACACATCTGATGATTGTGTCATTCAGGCAGTAGTTTTATCTGGAGATAGACGCTGACCGATTGGTAGAATTTTCTTATGTCATACAGTTTCACCTTCTGTTTGCCTTCATCAAGAGCTCCTAAGGTCTTCTCAGTATCTGCACCTATTTCCATGTCTTTGAGTTTGACCAAATTCTGTTCCCAACTACATCATTCTTAACAAATCTGTTGAGGAAGGTTTTCAACAATATTGATGACTCTTCATTCTTGAATTTCTTAAGAAAAGGATCAAACAAAGGCCCAACACATACCAGGAACTGAATCTGTGCAAGGTACTCTTTGCTGGAGAGGAACTGGCATATCCTTTGGTATCAGGTGTTCTTTTTCAGCTGTGCATTGGTGCAATCCTTTGTACTCTTCTTGGGAAGATCTGTTAGGAAGTACTTACAAAGAGGTTTCCAATGTTTGAGAAGATGTTCCAATGCTGGTACAAGGGTCAACCACTGACTCTGTACATGCCGAATGAAGAACTCTTCATTTAGACCAAGATCCTCTAGAGTAAGGCTGTAGTCCTCCCTTTGACAGATGTGTGTCTTAAACCACTGGAAAATATCAATTGCGAGTTGTTCAGCATTTTCTCCGTAAACATGAAGTCCTTTCCTGAAAGAGTTATTCACTGTGTGCAGTGTGCATGGCACAAAAGGTATCAGTCCTGGCAATTCAGCTGTTTTCAGATGACTTTGTACAGCTTTTCATAGTTTTATTAACATTTGGACCATCGCTACCTAAGGATATCAGCTGAGCTAATGGCATTTTAAATCCATCTTCTGTCACAGTATCTATAATCGCACTATTCACAGTCTCTGCTTTAGCATGTCCAAGCATAAACATGGTACTTACTCCACCTTTTTGTTCATTTCAATATCGAACAAGCATATCACTTCTTGTGTTGAGCATTGCTGGTTTCGTCAAATTGGATTGTGAAAGGACATTGTGATGCTCTTATTTTTGCAGTGGTCTCTTTTCGAAAATATGGTCCACGTCCATCTGATATCAGGTATGATACCTTCAATTTGCTCAGGTGAACCTGTCAGAGATGGTGCCTGGGAACATTGCCTTGAATAGTCCAGCAATATGTTCACAGGATGTGTAGGAGTACCCTCCAGCAACATCTTGCATTGCCCACAGTGCTTCTGCTTTTGTTACTTGGTCACTGACAGAGACTGGATGAAGATACATTTTTTGTTCCACATCTCCTCCTCCTTGCTTGCTGGTACTGGCCACTTGACTGGTTGGCATCAACAATTTTTGCTTGGGATCAGAGAGTTTATCCTTGTCTCTGACCTTCAGCATGACCAATGAGTTGTATAGCTCCAGTAGTTGAACATCAGATGCTCTTTTTACACAGTACACAAAAGCCGGAAAAGCTGTTTGAAGAATCCTCTTTGCACCATTTGGACAGCAGCTGGCCATTATTGTCAAGTTTACTAAGCCAAGCATGGTTAAATTTGGTTTTTCCACTAGGCATGATTAGTAATGTTGATAGCTAAGCAAACTACTTCGTTTCTGAAAAGAAAGATAACAAAGACAAGAAAGTGGTTTTAAAGCAAGCATAGTATGAAAGGGTTAGATATTTATACAATATCATATATTAAACATGCAAGCCAAGCAGAACTATGATGTATATTATTACTTAAAGGAGGATTACATGTTAACACTAAAATAGGATTGGTATCATGCAAACAGGACACAGACGAATACACAAGCAAAAGCATTTTCACCACCAAAGCTATGCTACAGTAACTATAGGTTATAACAACTCTTAAGTTGATTTTCAGTCACTGATCACAGCAAAGCAAAACAGAGGGTTACCAAATAGAATAGGCGAAGCCCCACACTCATTTATAAAGAATATATATTTTCAGTTTTTAAACCCAAATTGCTAATAAATCTTAATGTTTTATGCCCAAATACTTTTAAGATCTATAGTTTATAGGTCTATATTTAATCTTAACATCTTATGATTCCATTCTGCAAAATACTTCAAACACATTTTAGAAATGGATTACAATTTTTTTTTCCTTTTTTTTTTGAGAATAAAAAACTAGGAATACTAGGAAGGTTTTGTGAAAAACTAGGAATGACCAAAAAAAAACTGGAAAAACTAGGAATCGCTGGAGAGCTTGCTTATGCCAACAAAAATACCCTGAAGTACCCCGCGCTTAATTACTAAAAACAATGCCCATAATTAGAATTAGTCCAATTTTTTTCTTGTCAATAACTCCAAATTCAAAAATTTGTTTTCATTTGTTGTTCTAAATCCACCACTAATTTGTCTTATGCATGTCAAACTGAAGATGCTCCATGCTAACTTATATTGCCAAGAGAATAATCTTATAGGAAAGAAAGTTACACTGAAAAGAAAAGGTAAAGATGCATTTAACAAAAGGTATTGTTACAGGAATATTGATATTTGTGAATAGCCAACTGATATTTTAAATAACATTGCAATATTTTTTTTTACTTCAGTATCAACTTAGCAAGAAGTATGAGTTTATGAATAAAAACAAGTTATAGAAAAATGAGATTTGAAACATAAAAAATCTCTCTAAATTTAATGCTTTCAATTAGTTGAATTTCTCCATATATTGCAATTGAAATTATTAATCTGTTTGTTGAATATTATTTACAAAGCTGAGGAATGGAACATCAAATATGCTAATAACATCATTGAAGGAAGAGTTCAGTTATGGAAACATTTGGAATATAAATCTAATGAAAAGTGATATAATGGCATATATGTCGACTTAGCTGGCATGTTAATGATTTTTTACCATTTAAAAGCAAAATCTGTACTAAAAGAACAATGCTATTACAAATAAATACTTATAAAGTCTACTTTGAACACAGGGGTCAAAGAATTATATCTACATATGGATCTTTAAAACAACATGACTTTATAAAGAAATTAAAACTAAAGAGCATATGTCCACACATGTAAAACCTGTTAAATCTGTGAAAGTGAGTTAAGATTAAGAACAAATACAAACATTGGCTTAATATTCTGAGAATCAAGAATTCTGGCAGTAATAATTATTTGCAAACTATTAGGCTACTTTCATGGAATTTTAATGACTGACTTCTCTATAAAGGGTAACTCTTTTGCATGTAAGATATGCAGAATATTAAAATAATCTAGAACCTTTCTGGCTTATAAAGAGAAAAACAATATGAAATTAAATACATTCTAGCTCTCAATTTAATTTTGACAAACAGCTGCATTTCAAAATGTTACCCAAGTCATTAGACACCAACATACCAATATGAGATTTAATGTTTTCATGTATGTTTGTGCAAATGCAAATTAATGATTTTAAAAACCATGTAAATAAGCATAAACAAAAATGAAATTTTTTAAATAAGACATACCCTCCCAAATCCAATTTTGTAGTATTTTACATGCAAAGCAAATCTACAATGAATTTTCTAGCTAAATAAAATCTGAATGTTTCTTTTCTATTGTAGAAATGTTACTCTTCAATATGATATTTTTCTATGAGCAATCATTAAAATCATTGTTTCCTGTTGAAGCATTTGTATATAAAGACAGTGGAAGAAAAAGTCTATTTTTACAAATAATTTATTCAGACATAAGATGGTAATTTGTTTTCACTTTCCAAGAACAATTTTTGCTACCTTGCTTGGTAGGTTAGTTTCAACAACCAACATCTGATGAGATACAAAAAGTAGCAATCAACAATTAGATTTTTGTTCTTAGAATTTACATCAAGATTACAGTAACCTAAAAATTGAAATTTTTCATTGAGAGAAAAAAAAAAAAAAAAAAAAAAAAAAACAGTAGAAACAAAAAGAAAATGCCTTATTAACATGAAATCTATTTCATATGAACTATTCAAAATTATATTTTTGATATTAGTTAAATTTCATAGGTATCACTAGATTAAAAGTATTTACCATCATTCTGAAAATAGTTTGATAGTAATCTGGCAATTTTAAGTCTTTATTTGGTCGTTTACACATTGAATACAAAGAATAATCAAAGTAAATTTCTCAATATACTTTTCAGTTTAAGGAAAGAACAAAATACATTTTAGCACAAACTTTTAGCAAGGAACAAAGATTTGTATCCTGTAGTATTATAAAAGAAATTTTTATTCCTGATCTCAATGTGAGATAATAAGAACTTGTTTTAAATTTGCTACCCACTGCAGCACACTGTACAACAGTGATGAACAGCACAAAGAGAAAATGAAGAAAGTGTCCATAATTAATAAAAGATGAAAATTGAAGATGAATATAAAACTGTACCAAATAATTTAGATTAACTTAAATATCACTTACTGGCTTGATTACATCAGGCATAAACCAGTAAAAAGGCTTAACACTAAGTAACTGTTATGAGCAGATTATCTAAAATCTTATGAATAAATTAATAAAAAAACTGAAGTCAGTTTCAAAATGTATCTCAACATCCACAATTTCTAAATATGTTTCTTTATTACTTCTGTCACTGGTTATTTTACAAAAAAAAAAAAAAAATAAAAAAATAAACCACTGGCAACAAATTCTTTCTAGAGTGTGTGTGTGTGTGTATATATATATATATATATATATAAGTGTGTGTATGATAATAAAGATATTGCCAGGAGTTGAATAAAATCCTTAAAAAAAAAAAAAAACAATTATTAATATTCTTGGGTGACAACCCTATCCAAAGAATTATTTAAAACCTAGACGCTGATTCATTGGATTTTCAGGAGATTTCATCCATTCCTTCTTCAACATGTGCTTCAGCTGTGACAAACGCATATTCGGATTTTCTTGCTTCAGTTGGGGCAAGCGTTCCTCTTCATATTTATTGTAAGCAGCTTTCATCCTCTTTTCAGGATGCTTATCCACTTCAGGTTCTTTGACACTAAAAAATAGCAAAGTAATTTAATGAATGAAAAAGGAAAAAAAAACATTTGAAAATTTTAAGCTACATAAAATGTACTCAAATATAAAATCTTATGGGATAGATAAATTTAATTTTCCAACATATCAGAGATTCAGTTATTTCTTCTCAAGCAAAGAAACAAAGAAATGGTGTCAAATATATAATTACTACAATTTTTTAAGGATCAAATTCAATTTTTTCCATTTTAAACCCCAAAGCCTCAAAGATAATTCCTATAAGTAGTTATGCATAAATAGTTCAGGACTTGTGGGAATAATACTTCATTTAGATAATATGCAAACCACGTGAAAACAAATTCATTAGCAGTTTTCACAATTCCAGATCAGCAATGCAACAGTAATGAATTTATTGAGGTAATTATCCAGTTTTTAGAGTTTATTAAACTTATATAAAATTAGTTTCAGGTTAATGTTGGCATTAACATAGTACCTCCAGTTTTTTGCTAAAAAGAGTATAGCGTGATGAATAAGGTCCCAAATTTGATGAAAAAAGTTTGTATCGTCAAAATATTTATGTTATTATTAGGAGGAAAGATCAAAGTATTTTTGCTTTTTTAATCCTTTCTACCATGGTCAAAATTTTGGTTAAAAATGCTGTTTTATTTTTTTTTTTTTTTTGTCAGCAGCTGGACCAAAGATTACTATGGGGAATTTAGTGTCTTTTTGGCAGTAAAAAACACATTGTTTTGGAAATTCTTGCAAAAAAATCAAATAATTGTCAGGTTTTTAATTAAATTTTATGACTTGTACACAAAGGAATAAAATTATTTTGAATTTTTTTTTAACAGATGTAACAAAAAAATTAAAATAAATAAAAGAATTTCCAATCAATATAATTTCTGTTTGAAATGCACCAGAGTATTTTGTTTACTGGAAATAGGAAATTTAATCCCTTAGCTTTCAAGAAAGTTTTTTCATTTTAAAAATTAATTTTAAACCTTAGGTATCATGATTTTTGTGGAGGTCCTCACAGTAATATAACAAAGCAAGTAAATGTCAGACAGCAAAATATTCAAAAGAATTAGAATGATATAAAATTCTACCTGAGCAGAGAGAGTGCTTCATCTACAGTTCTGGCTTCCAAGCCATCTGGAATAAGTCTATTCACATTCTCTTCAAGAGGAATCACATCAGGAGATGCCTCTTTCTTCTTGGTCACTGAAATTAGAGAAAAATATTAATTATAGTGAGCTTCTATAAATATATTTTCATGACATTTGTAAAATTGGAAACTTTCAGTATAATTAGAATAAAATTCCAGTCTGGCAAAGTTTAATCATAAAAAAAAATTTTTTTAAATTAATGACATTAATAGTGCAAAGAAAATACCTAATAGATAGAAAAAGAGTTTTTAAATGTCTTATATCCAGTAAAGGAAGTGAGTAAGGGGGGAAAATACTTGTATTAAACAAGAGACATTCAGAAAATAGCGGTTTCATAGATGCTTCCATTTAAAGCCAAAATGAACACTTTTAAAGGACTGCTGAAGTTAGTATTTTGAATGTAATTTTTTGACTAACAGTATGATATCAAAAACAAGTGTTTAATAAATTTGTGAAATCTGTCTATATTTCTGAGATGAGGTATTATGTACAGTATTTACATTAGTCTGACTATTGTCCTCATCTTTGTCGCCATTTTTATCACAATGTTTCGGCTGCTGTACGCTCCGGCCTTCTTCAGATGGTTGGAATTTCGAACCGAACCCTTTATTTCGATCACTGGGGTAGACTGTTCTAGTTCCATGAGCCATGTTTGATGGATGTCAGTTATCAGTTATCTCCTCCTAATTTTCCCTCTGAAAGTTCTCCACTGCCTGAACCGGGTATTGAACTCACACTCTTTGGGTCTGTCACTGGATCTAACCAACGCCTTTATCCACTGTATCATTGAGGACATCTGGGTATGAATTTCTGAGTATTATAAACCTAATTTTTCAGCAACCATTTTTTACCAGTACTCATATTGCAATTTTTGCTGTTATCAATTCATGTTTTTACCAGATCTCATATTGCAACTTTTTTGTTATCATTGCTTTTCTCTGGCACTCCTTATTACTGGTTCCCATATTGTATTTATTTCTATGCTTGGCTGACTCAGGAGATTTTTGTGGCCTAGCATATGTGCTGATTCATTGATTTAATATTTTAAATGATTTTCATGTTTTGATATGCATTTGAACTAAAAACTTTTTTTTTTCCAACTATTTTGTTAAATGTTTATTTTTATATAATTGCTTCTTTGTATAATTTCAGCTTTCAAACAATTTTTGTTTGTTACTGTGAGAAATTAACCACTATTATTATTATTCACATGACTATCATAAGAGTAAAAGTTGCATTTTGGTAACTGAACTATGTTGAATGCCAAGTTCATAAATCTGTAGTTGTATGACCCAACATACACACAAAAAAAAAAAAAAAAAAAAAAAAAAAAAAAGAAAAAAAAAAGGGACCTTATATAGAAAGAAATTATAATAAAAAAATTTTTTTAAAATACTCACAATTAGCCTGGGCTTGAATGTTATTCTCAATCTGACTGCGTGTTATCTTGGTTGGAGCTAAAGAGTTCTTGCCTTTTAAGCTGCTCATCTCTTCATCATGCAATTGTTTCAATTGCTGCTTCCGTTCCAGAGTCTCTAGTCGTTTGCGATCTCTCTCATCCTGAAACAAAATATAAAATTGCCAACAATAAAGATAGCATTCTTAAATAAAAAAAAAATAAAATAAAAAATTGACAATCATACTACAAATGACTATAATTTCAGTACCAAAGATCTACTCAATTTAGTTTAAAGTGGTTTATAGTAATTAATAGTTTAATATACTAATAGTATATAGTAAATGGATTCTCAATCTTCAGCTGAATTATCTAGTGTATTTCTTATTGCTAAAAGGTTATTAACAAATGATGTAATTTGTACAAGGGAGATACATTTAACTATAGTATTATTCAACTGCTTGTGATATCCAGTGTTTCATTAGTTTGTGTAAAATTGGGTGTGAAACAGATGAAACTATACTCCTAAAATAGGGGAAAACTATTTACTATCAACTTGATTGTTCCAATACATACATATTGGAATAGACAAAATATATAATTAAAAAAAAAAAGAAAAGAAAAGAAACCAGAATCCACAACTCAGCAAACCCATTTAGTACTGCTAATTATATAGCAATGAAGCTTTTATAAAATTAATATCATGCATATTACTAATGTTTTTGAACTGAAATTAATTTTTTTTCCAGAGATTGAAAATTGTGAAAGTAAACAAGAATCAGGCTGGCAACTAGGTTAAAGTTATTAACAGTTATTTCAAAGAGTGTCTTTACCCCAAACTGAACATAATGCAAGTTCAAATAAAGTCTCTGAAAAATCATATTGCACTGTTTATATTTTAGGCGTAAGGAATTTATGATTTTATCTACACAATTTATTCCATTGTACTGTATAAGAAAGTTAACACCAGAAAGTGTATTAGCAATTTGACTTCCCCTGATTACTAATGAAATATTTTGTTATTTTAAGGAATGTCCACTTATTGGTATAGAGTAATGCATCCCGATACCATAAAAATAGAAAATCTTCATCACTAAGAAGAGGAGATCAAGATGCATGATTGATAATATAAAGTCACATGTTATGTCTATTATAGAATAGATATTAACAATTTCAAGAGACTAGGAAGACTTCCAACAAGTGCTTATATACCATGAAAATCAGCATTTAATATCATGGTTTTTACCTAGATTCAAACAACTACTAGAACTAATAGGAAATACAAAAATCTAAAGCACAGAGCATGAAAAAACAATATTTCTTAAAAGAATGTTCTACTGTCATTCTTTATAAAAAAAAAACTGCCTTTTGGGGCTTATTGATTGCAGCAGCTTAAAATTAAACTATTACAAGTATAATTCTAAGTTGTATGCAGTAATGATCCTTGAGTATGACAGCAGAATCTACCAAAAAACTAATGTTCATAGATTTATTCAGGAAATTAATGAAATAATTTTACAGAAAATAAAGTATACAAACAAGGAGATTTCAATTTTTGCCCATTAATACACGCGTACTACAAGCAAGAGAGAGGCATGCTAAAACATCAACTGAACCAAGAAAGGATTAACAAAAATATTCTAATGCATTAAGCAACCAAAATTGGCAGGATATACTTATATTTATGAGTAATATTTTGCAGGAGTTTCAGCTTACAGTTTTTTCAAATGCCATGTTCCTTCAAAAAAAAAAAAAAAAAAAAAAAAAAAAAAATTTGTTTCTCATTGTCTTCTCCATAGTTTTGAACTCAGAGTAGTAATTCTCCTAGACTAACTGCCACTCAAAAGCATACACTTATTGAACCCATAAGTGTGGGGAAGAAGAGATGGATTCACGGTTTTCCCAAAGGCATCAGTGCAAAAGTAAATACAACAGATTAGGCCAAAATTTGAACTTTTCTTGTTAAGTCCATTATCCACAACAATAATGATTACACTATGCACACATCTTCAGCTTATAACACCAAGCCTTGTTAAATTGATTATTTGTTTTTTTTGGAGTGTCTGATTTTATTATGCAAAACAATACAACATAAATTATTTATAAATAAATCCAAGAGATATAAGCTAAAAACACACATGCAGACACACACATATATATATATATATATATATATATATATATATATATATATATCTCAAATTATTATTGTATTCTTTTACATGTTAATATCGACTCACTCTTTGACAGCTTATAATCTTCAATCTTTTTTCCGATGATTTTGTTAATTTTTCTATTTCAATTTGTAGCAGTTTTTATTGCTTCACAGAGATGATTTTGAACATTGTTTTCCCTATCATATTCATTTCCTATGGATGGATCACAAATTTTCTATTGGATTAGTATCTGGAGAGGCCAGTTCATTAATTTGGTATTTTTGAAACCTGTTGTTTTGGCAAAGTGGGCAATAGTCAATACTCAGTAGAGTGTGGAAAAACATTGTCTGCATTTATCATAATACCATCATCGACTCTGATGGGATTTATAATTTTATGGCTTAAAACCTTACTCTACCTCCTCACTGTCGTTCTCTAAGTTGTATTGGTTGACTATTTTTTTACAAAGGACCCAACATCTAGCCCAGCCATCAGGTTCATCCAATGTAGCTCTACATTCATCACTAAAATTTACAGTTGAGAAATCAGTTTTCATGTACTTCTTTACCCAACTTACATGTTACTCTTTGTGATGTTTATTTAAAGGTAGTAATCTGGTTGCTTTCACATCTGTAGTCAATGTTATTAATATTCTGCATCTTTTTGTTTACATTCACAATACTGGCTTCTTCAAATGTTTTCTTCTTTGTTAATCCACTTTTCTCGTTTATTACCCTTTTAACTTTTCTCAAATCTCTTTGGTACATTCTTAAAGACAGTTTTTGTTCTTGTTCTTGCCAGATTGTAGAACAATCTCTGTCCAACTTTTTTGCACTTTCCAATGTTGTGCTCCCATCATTCAATAATTTTAGAATATCTTGTTTCTCTTTTGAGGTTATATCTTTCTTATGATCCATGGTAATCTTTATATATCTGAAATTTAAAAATAAATATCAGTAACTATACTATATATTTATAATATGCTGAACAACCCTTAAGTTGCATAATCTCACATTATCAAATAAGTTATTGTAACAATTAAAAACATAAGCCGAAACTTATGGTATACTGTCCATAACATATCCTGAATTTTAACATTAGTTAAACTAATTCTATAGTAAAAGCATTTATTTACTTCATAAAATCTGACATAGCATATATTTCACCAAATATTTGTCATGACTTAACTATTGCTTTGTTGAATCCTGAAGCATCATCTTAGTGAATTAGTTTTTAAAAATTCCAAAACCTGAATTTTCTATCATAGGGTTCAATTCACAATGTAAGTATAAATTGGATCCTATTTTTGTATCTGTTGAGTTAGCTAAACTAAAAATTTAATAGCCTGAAACCATGATTTTTCTCTCTAATCTCCTCCCACCACAATCAAATTTTAAATTTGTATTTACATTAGTAAAAGCAATCAATAGCCACAGAAATGCTTGACCCCAAATTGCTAAAACCAAGTACATAGTTGCTGCAATGAACAGGTATAACAATTTAAAAGAGAAAAAGAAGAGAGAGAGAAAAAAAAATGGTTACTTGAAATATTTTGTAATGTAAAATCTCCACTACCAGTTATTTGAATTAAATGTCATCAAAAAGATCATTATGGTAATGATTTTCAAATAAAGTATGATTCAATAAATGCATAGTTCAAGTTCATCATGCATTTAAGGCATCCTGTAGGGACTAGCTTGAAATCTTACTTATAACATGGAGGGGAAGAAGGTATCAGCTGGTTTATAAAGCTGTTTTAATTTTTTTTTTTTTTGCAATACCTTTTCAACATAAAGAAATCAATAAAAACAGAGATCATGTTTTTTTGTGTAGACTATTTTTCTTGTAAAATTTATCTTTTTATCAAATTAAAGTTATTTTCCATTGTTTAAGGATTAAGCTGCACAAATAGATCATAATTTACAACATAAGCAATATGTTCTCATGGGCTTTTGATGTAACTTTTTAAGTGAATCATAAATTTCAACTTATAATTTGAAAGTGGTAAATGATTTGTTAAATATTCAGTTATGAATAGTTGTCAATATTTTCAAATATGAAATAAGTTGGTTATTGACATTTAATAATCTTAGCTTTATACAGCATCAGGCCACATGTCCTAGTGACAAGTGTACAGCAGTAATAGTTTTCAAAGACCCAAAATGTATTTACAAATATGAACAATGAAAAATTATTTTCAATAAGTTCTTGCAAAAATACTACAATCTATACAGAACTATAATTTCCAGAAGGAAAGAACTTACTTTACGCTGCTGTTTACGTGCCAGATTTTTATCATTGTCCTCCCAAAGTTTGTCCTCAGCAGCCTTCGTTTTGCGCTGAATCTCTTCTTGACGCTTGGCTTCTTTGCGAGCACGGGCCTGAACAGCTTTGCTGTTTTCTCCTTGAAACTTCTTTGGCATGTTTGAATGTCAGCTTGTCCAGCTGGAAATTAAAGATAATTGAATAATTATGTTGAAGTAAATCAAATAAGAACAAAGATTTTAGCTGAAAATTAAAATTTGACAGATATTAAATTTGGTTAAAATCTTACAAACTAATGCAGAGAAATTTCCTAAAATAGGTAAAATATTTGATAACATTTAAATGTAAAATGTTTTTTTTAAATAAGTTTTTCAATTGCAATTGGGTATAAGAATTTGAGTGAACACACTGCCAGGCATCGGTTCCAGAAGTTCAGATTAGGAGATATGTCCGTTTGTGATGAACCCTGCTGTGACTGGCCACAAGTCCTGGATGTTGAGGCCCTGAAGGCAGCCACAGAGATGGACAACACCCAAACCTGTGGTTAGCTTTCCAAATGCCTCCAGGTTTCTGATGAATAGAGATGGGCAGTTTAACCGAAAAAAAACTTTTTTGGTTTCATCTCCACAATGTGAAACTGCAATTGTTTAGTTTAGTGCTATCACTACTGAGTGATCATATCTAAATAAACACTATTAAAAAAAAAACTTTCAGATGTTAATAAAATTAAATTTTAGCAACATTTATACCATTGTAAGAGAAAAAGATTGAACAAAAAATGTTAAAAACATTTAATTGACTAGATTTAGGAAATTAATGTAAAATCTATTTGTTTACAAAAGAAATGAAGGAAAAAAAAGAAAATATGACAGATATGACACTTGGAAATCATAGAATGTTTTCAAACAGATAAAAAATGTGACATGGTACCTGAAATCTATTTGTTTCAGTTTTCAAAAAAAAAAAAAAAAAAAAAAAAAAAATTGTGGTAGAATTAAGTCAACAACAAATAGCGAGTAAAAATAAAAAAAGCATTTGCCAGTTTTGTCTTAAATGTTAAATTTTATGAAGTCAGATTTTTTTGTAAGGATTTTCTAGTAAGCCAGTATGCCAATCATGAAATAAAGTTGTTGTAAATAGGAAGAAATGAAGACTTTTTAATAAATAAATTTGTTTTTTATCTAGGGAATGTAACTAAATTAGATATTAAGAATAATTAAAATAGTTCTTAATTTCACTTTTAAAGAGAAACGAATATATTTTTTGGAAACTTTTTTTTTTTACTACACACACTAGAGACTTGCATATCTATTCATTTAGAATGGGAACATTACTTTATTAACCACCCCGATTCACAGTTTTCGGGTTTTCAATTCCAGCAGTCTTTATGCATGTCTATAAATTTTTATTACACTTGCTTAAAACCAAATATTGACCCCCTTACACACCAGTTAACAGACTTCCACAATGACATATTAAAAAAAAAACAACTCAAAAGTCGAAAAGTATATGGTGCGTTTATTTTACGTGACAAAACAAAACATCTTGCAAATGTCATATTTGTAAACACAACATAGTAGCTTATCAAGGAAACACAGGTAATCTGTGAAGTCATTTGAAAAGATACAACAGGAAAGAATATGACAAAATTCAAAAGAAAGTTGATAGCAGTGCCAATGTTCAACCTAAATACAAGTAGATTTACATCACTACATTTTTGTCACTAATAATGTTCCCGTTCTAAATGAATTTTTGAAAGAATTCACTTCCTCGGGTCAGAGAAGAAATGAACATCTTCTGGTTGTAGTTTAAGGTGACTTCTAATTGAGTGTACAATTTCAAGAATATTGATAAAAATTGGTCACTGATTTTGTGAAACAAAGTAACATGTAAAATTTTGTCTCAAACTAAAATAAATTTTTTAAAAAAAATCAAAAAAAAATAATCATATTTTGCATTTTTGGCTGTTTGAAGCAAAATACCATCTTAACTCGCTGTAAAAAAAATAATTCAACAAATAAAAGCACAGACAAATTACATATTCAGAAAGATTTTTTTTTTTTCCAGCCATATGAATATTTTTAAGATTGGACCAGAAATACACAAGAAATTGCAAGTTGAATGGACTAAGTTGCAAATTTATCAATCTCAAACAAAATCAGATATAGACTGGAAATGCTATCATTACACAAGAAAATGAATGGATTCCTTAGAAAGCAAAAATACTAAATTAAAAACTGAAAAACCAAATTGAAAACTGCGATATCAAGGAAAAAAAAACAAACAAACCAATACCAAAACATAAATTGCCAAGTAGACCAACTCTACTGATGAAAGAGTCAGACTTCACCGGGACGGTATAGGGAAGGTGTACAAGTTGAGCAAGAGCCCGTTTCTTGTTGCTTCCTAAGTACAACATATCCATATTTGATCAAGTGCTCACCAGTGACGAAAATGACACTCCAAAGCTTGCCAGACATTGGTGATCACCACAGGACAGTGTGCCTCACACCACAAGACCACCTTTACACCCATGCAAGATCATGCTCTTTATCTGGTGCACTAATTGATAAGTGGTGGGTGTATTATGAGCTGCTATCACAGCTGTTTAAAACACTTGTTTTTTGTCATATAGGAAAATCCGCTTGAACAAAAGATTTGGCAAAAAATCCCATTCATCAGTAACATTTAAACCTCTCATAGAATGCAAAATTCTCAAAGCAAACCTCTGCCAAACTGTTTTCCTGAATCATTGATGACTTGGCTGTCCGAAAATGACATCATCAAGATGAAATAATGGAAACTGACTGTGGAAAACAATTATGTGCAACAAGTTTTTGATCAATCAGTTACCTTCTAGATATTTTGGAGCCATGTTATTCGATCCAGAAGGCTATTGCTTGCACATAGAATGATTCACTGGTAATTAATCTTCAATTTGGCTGTGAAAAATGTCACTTGGGAGTTAGCATTAAGAAATTATGGCCAATTTTCTGAGAAAAATCACCTTTTTTATGATAAAATTTTTTTCCAGTTCAAAACAATTTAAAAAAAAATTTCAATCCTTTCTCTTTAAGTTGGTGTGAACATCATTGAATAAAAGGAACCCCTGTATGACCCTATGATGGGAAATACATGAAATACATGCTGCAGAAAACAAAAAAGTCGTCTGCTAAGTGTTTTAGTCATCACCCAGGTCACAAGGTGTTAAAAACAAAACATATCAAGCCATTGTTCAAACATAGGTTTGAAAAAAATAATTCATATCAATCCCTTTTTACCAATGTTCCCCCACCCACCTTTTTGTGCTATCTTGTAAGTGGTGGGATTTATTACAAGCTGATGACAGCTTGTTTTAACATTTATTGCTGGTTGACTGCCCATGCTTTGACCCAACCACGCCAACCAATTTGACTTAATTTGAACCCTATTTTCCATATTGCTGCTAAAAAAAAAAAAAAAAAAAAAAAATTCCTGGTTCCCCATGGTCACCTTTTACTAAAGAGTTGTGGCCAGGTGTCAATTTGGCGGCCATATAATTGAAAATTACCAATGGACTTTGTTGCATTTTGACCCCCTAGGAATTTTGTTTTCCTTCAAACTCTCAAGGGTTCTGTTCAGCTGGCAAAAGGTTCTGGATGCCAATGAGGATTACTTTGAGGACTAATGGTATGTCAAATTTACTGTATACCTTTTTCCTAATAAATCAACAAGGACTTTTTCAGTTATCTTGTATAATACTTTATATGTAAAGTAATGTATAATGCAAACATCAATGAATACTGGTTAAACAAAACCAGATTTTACTACAGAAGTTTATTTTTGTTATGAATAAAAAAATTTTTAAAAATTTTTAAAAAAAAGTAGTTACAGTACATAACACTTTTACAAACATTATGTAATACAAAAATATAACTAAGCAAATAACTTTGTTAGAGGTTACAAAAAAGTTAATAAAATCAGATCATCTTTGTGATTTAGCCCTTACCCATCTTTAAGATGTTCTTTGTAATTATTATGCCAAAACAAATTTGAATCCCAAATAAACATCTCCACTCTTGGCAATTTTTTTTTTTTTTTTTTTATATTTACACCCAGGATATTCTTTTTCCACCTTACATTTTTTTAACATGGTCCATGTTAGTTTGTTGTATCATGATTATTAGATGGAATGGCAACCAAAATGGTTAAAATGAATAAAGAATATTTTAGAAAAAATAATTTGAAGCTGTTATATATAAACATATATATGTTTATAGTAAAATTTTCTTTTAAATCAATGCAAAAATGATAATTTTACAATTTCAGCTCAAATGGCAGTTCAAACAAATTGGAAAGTTAAGAGTTATGGCCTTGACTCATGAACAAAATAGTGTCAAAAAGAATGGTGTTAGCTACATTGAGAAGCTAAGATTACTTTATTTGCTAGCCTTGTAAGACTAATAACAGTTATTCTGTCTAAGCTGGTTGGGTAGTAATAGTCAGCTTGGCATTTCAATGACAAGAAATCAAACTTAATGATTATCAAATGACAATTACTGTAAATTCTACTCATTCTATTCAAACAATATGATTACATTGCCTGGAACAATAGTTTATTAAATATTTTACTTTTTATTGAAATAGCAAATTTGAATATTGAGAAGTTTAAGAAATCACAAACCTTATTGCTAGTTTCTACACAGTGAATATGCATTAAGTAATGGTTGATAATTAAGATAATTTTCTTTTCAGTTTTTCTCATGTAGATTAAAAAGGCTTGAGAATTGTTTTTTTACTGAAAACATTAGCAGAGATACAAAGTAGTGTTAAAATTTCATATTTAATGTTCAGAATGCTGAAATTTCCGTTTTCTATTTGGGATGAAGCACAAGTACATATCAAAATGTTTCATTTGCTTCAAAATTAGATTTTATAAGATTTTTTTTAACTGTAGTTCTCAGAATTTATCCCCCACCCCCAAACTGAGTAAAAATATCAATTATAGATATTAAAAATGTGATGAACACGTATCACTGCAGACACAAGCGAGGCCTCAGATCACGTGGGCATGTTTGTCAACACCAGTTACATCCAGGTTTTCCCCCCATCCCCGTTAGCAGCAGTACAGTTTGGCATGTGTAGCAAGATACGGACCTCTCTGCAACTGGGCAAGATGCCTCATACCAATAAAAGCTGGTGGAAAACAGTTTGGCAAGACATGGTGTCTTGTGGAGTTGGTCCCATGGGCATTTTGTTCAAGTTGCTGTGGTTTCCAAGGCAGTGTTATTTTTTGTTATTTCCCATCTCTTTCCCCCCCTCTCTCTCTCTCTCACTATTATCCTCTTAGTTGTTGAGAGAGCAATCAGTTTGGTGTTTCCTTCAAATCTCAACAGACACTTTGCTTACATTACAACATTAAAGGTTTTTATACTGTTGATGGTCTTCCAAAATAATTGACCTAAATGTAATTGTAGATGCAAGTGAAGTAGCTTACCTTGGAACCAACCAATCTAAGCATTTTTTTTTTTTACCTAACCTTGTCAAAAATTTACTGATACCAATACCTTTTATTGATAAACAATAAATATGACTTATTACCGAATTATCTCAACAAGTCATGTTTATTATGATTTTTAAGAAAATATGTTTAGACATATTTGAATATCTGTATGCCTTCGTTTGAAGGAAGAATTCAGAATTAAAGAGAATTCTTACCTTAACACTAACAGTAATTACCTCAATTGGATTTCAATTGTTGTTGTTAAATTTAACACTAACAGATAATTAAATAAATTTTGTTTTAAATGTAAAAATGTCTTACGTACGTAAATAAGTTTCAAGTTGAGAACAATGAACAATTATCATAATGTGTGTGTATTTTTTAAAATTATGAATTTATGTACGTTACAAATTCTTTAAAAAAAAATTTTTTAAAAATAAAAATTTTTTAAGGAGAATTTCAAGTTTATTTTTATAATTTACAGATAGAATTTTTTATACCTCATTGCTTTCTTGTATTAAAATTCTATAAAAAGAATTATTTTATTTTTATAGAATTATTTATTTCAGGATTTTTTCCTCAAGCCTAGTAGAAAGAAATTATTATTGTACTCAGAGTAGTATGAGGTGAATTTGCACCTGATTGTTAAAATAAACAAATTCTATTTCAATAACATT
Source organism: Acanthosepion esculentum (assembly GCA_964036315.1). Lineage (NCBI taxonomy): Eukaryota > Metazoa > Mollusca > Cephalopoda > Sepiida > Sepiidae > Acanthosepion > Acanthosepion esculentum. The sequence goes on from CAXIWW010000192.1 coordinate 136,251, forward strand.
TTTATGCTTAAAGTGCATACAAATGAGAAAACTAGGACTATTTTTAATGTATGTAAAAGAAAGAATTCTAAACAAGCAGAAACGTTTGAGGAATTGAAGTTATGAATCGTTGAGAAAAATTATTAACATAACATTTAACAGACATAACGCAATTTACAGACGAAAAGAAAGAAAGAAAGAAATATAAATAATTTAAGGTAAGACGATTCATTTTATATAGAAATATTATCGAATAATGTAAAATATTACTCAGATTCCAAATCAATAGACTAGATTCTTAAAAGAAGTAAATCTTGTGTTGTTGACTTACAACATTCTCAAGTTAATTTTTTTTTAAATAGAGTTTTTAAAAATAAAAATCTTTGAAAAGCTTTCAGTGGAATTTTCTGTTTTTGACATAGTAATAATACCATTTTACATATGCTCAAGTAATTTTAAGCTGTATTAAAAATTTTATTTAAGGAAGTTTCGATAGCAGCACAAACAAACAAATGAAAATATAAGAGTTGTATTAGAACTCGGCTTCCGTCAAAAATGTCATAATGGCTACTACTGCCATTTTGTTTGAATTTTGAAAAGGATTTTCATTACAGAAATGCCTAAAACTAAGTATAATGGTTAAATGAGAAAAAATTCATTCTAATTCAAGTACACGAAATATCCCGGATTTTTTAAAATTACTATTCTTGGTTGTAATATTGTATTATTATTTTGTGAGACGATTTCACAAGTGTAGGAAGCCTGGCTAAGTTGTTAGCAACAAATTCATCAGTTAAATTTTAAATTAAATACAAATTACCAAAAGTGAAAACTGAAAATATTTTTTGTTCAAGTTTAAATAGGAAGACATAATATTCAAATAACAATCTTTCATGATTTGTTTATTCTTTGTTTTGAGAATAGAAATAAACCTTTTTTACGCTCATGCAAGGTACTTTAAAAAACTTTAAAAAACACAAAAAACAGAGTTACTGCCAGAACTAAATAAACATTTCTTTAAAAACTGACTGCACTTTGTAGAGTAAAACTACCAAAAATAAAAAGTGAAAATCTCTGAAAAACTTACCGGATTGCCATTTTACATCGACATCATCAAATCCTTCTGATATAACATTTGACGAAAGCGGCTTAATAACCAATAAAACGAAAGAACATCACCTGAACAATCTTTTTATATCTATTCTTAATTTTTTGTTTAAAGGTTATTTTGATGGATACTCATATTGAAGTAGAAGCTCTATTTTTTTTTAATTAAACAGCATTTTTTTATTCAACTAACATCTACCATCCTGAATATTCGAGAAATCTTGCCAGAAAAATATGCGTCCTCCAGCAGGACCATCAAAAAAGTAAAGTTTAAACAATATATATATATATATATATATATATATATATATATATATATATATATATATATATAATTTTTTCTAAAGTATTCTTTATTCATTTTAACTATTTTGGTTGCCATTCCATCTAATAATCATGATACAACAAACTAACATGGACCATGGAAGGTGGAAAAAGAATATCCTGGGTGTAAATATTAAAAAAGAAAAATTCATTGCCAAGAGTGGAGATGTTTATTTTGGATTCAAATTTGTTTCTGCAGATAATTACAAAGAACATCTTAAAGATGGGTAAGGACTAAATCACAAAGATGATCTTCTGATTTTGTTTTTAACTTTTTTGTAACCTCTAACAAAGTTAAATATATATATATATATAATTGTAAGCAGTTTGAAAGTTAAAAACAATAATTTGAAAATATGTATTTTTAACATACAAATTTATATTGAAAATAATTACAATTACTATTAGTAATTAGTTTTTCCTTCTGTTATCAAAATGAAAGTTACAAGTGGTAAAAAAATGCATTTGTTTTTACATTAAAACTAATATTTTTTAACAATTATTCAAAAAGTAAAAACCTAAACTGTTAAAATTTTATCAAATTTCAAACAATCCAGTTTATAAATAAATCTATAAAATGATTTAACTTTATTATATTACCTATGTATGATTTTTACTGCTTGTAATTGTACAAAATAATAACTCCCATCACCCTCTTCCTTCAAATTCGGAGTAGTACCCTATCAACACCAATGGAGGTAGTCGGAGTTGTTTTTAGAGCTATCAAATATCATAGGCTTTCATAGGAACATAAGAACAATTTTGTACCATCTTCAAACATTTGGATTGATTGAATGCACACACATGATGCTAAAAACAGCAATAATATAAGAGATTTAAGTTGCTTCAGTGTGTATCGTCTACTTTTCTGAAAGAAAAGAGACGCTGTGTTAGGTTCTTGCTTAAACTTTTGAATTTCAAAAATATTTTTGGTACATTTCAATTTGTGGGGAAAATTGCTGTGTTTATTTTTCATTTAGAACCAATCAAAAGCTTTCCCACCAAATTCCGAAAAGTGAATCTGGAGCCTATTTGGGTGAATAAAAGGAAGACCAAGAATTAAATTTGTGGAGCCAGCAAACAGCTGCTTCATGAACCCAGGTTGGCCTAATCAAGGAAGAAAAACACTGACGAAATTTGATGACCACCAGACGAGAATTGAAAGGAACATCAAAGTTGCTCCCACATCAAGGAAAATACTTCAGCTGGTGTGATTTTTCTTTTCTTCACTGCTACTGCAAACTTTGCTTTGAAAATTGTACCTGTACTTTGAAAACTATTCAGAAATGTATTTTTCCCATTTCTTCAGTTTTTATGTTGTTTACTGTAGAATCTGACTTCTACATTTTTTTTAAAAACCCATTAAAAGTGGCTCAGAACGAGGTTATCTCAAATCTATCCAAAGTAGCAAAACAACCTATTAAAACTGGCTCCAGAATGCAATAACTAAGAACACTTTCTGATTGGCTAATAAACATAAAAATCATATTTTCACACATTCTTAACTTCGTACACGTAATATCAGTCTAATGTGTATCCTTAGTAGACACAAATTGGCACCAACTAATTTGGAGCCTCTCATGTGACCTGAATCATCAATAAATATGAAACTTCATTTGACTTCGACAGTGAGTCTTAAATTTATCAGCTCAATACATGAGTCCATGACAGTCATTCTCCTGGTTTAAAGTTAATTTTGTTTAACATTACCACAGCTTGCAAAATATACTCAGTCATCTACATCAACTCAACATTGAACAACAAGTGACAAATGCAGTCAATGATAGACAACTTTACACAAAACAGTAAGTGAAATACAATATTACAAAATTCAACACCATAAAACAAACTGTTTAATTTTCGTACAAACATACAAATACCTTATCAAACTTAACCCATGTTTGCACATTCAATTTCTCAACACTTAATCTTTCACATGATATTTTCATTAATACTTCAAACCAAGCAAGAAAGAACTTTGAAGCAATTTAAACAACTTATGCAATACAATTTTGTACCTCTATTGTGTTATATAAAAAATATTCATTGTTAACCAAAAGATTTGTTTCATGTCGTTATTTCTCTTGTTGTTTGCTTGCTTTTTGTTACATTTGTTGAAGTAAAAAAGTAGAGGGTTAATTAAATTTGCATTAATCCGCTACATTACCTTTTCTGAGGACCTTAACTAGCATTGTAATTTTTATTGTAAACAAGGCATATTTCATTTGCATTGATTATTTTTACATACATGTTATTGGCCATTATTTGGCAAACAAAGCACTTAATTTGTGTGGTTCTTTCATTTTGGTATGTTAACAATAAATTTATCGTCTGTTTTTTAAACTCATCTGTCTTTGTTGTATGCCCTTATAAATTAAATGTTACCTCAAACGGTAGCAGGTGGGTGTGTGTGAACTGAGCCTGGCACAGAACAAATGCTGAAGCAGCATCTCCATATCCAAGCAGCAGGGAAGAGAGTCCAATATGGAATAGATATTAAGGTATACATCTGAACCATAGTAGTGTGCCTTCCTTTAAGTAGTAGTGTGCCTTCACTGAGTCAGGATCTGACACAAAGTCAATTTATTTTAATCTGGGGAAGCCGAGTGTCCCCACTTGGGCCGGAACGTCTTTGTTGGTCTTTTCTAGTCATTGCTAGTCATAAGCAGTCACCCAGCAATGGAAGCAGTGGCTGAAAGGGGGTGAAATTGAGCCTGTCACAGAACAGATGATGAAGCAGCATCTCCGTCATGGCAAGCTGTCCAGGTAGCAGGAAGGAGAGCCTGAGTACTAAGCAGGTACTGCAGCATGCATCTAAACCATAGCCTTCCCAGTATTTACCTTTAACCCCCCAACTAAGTCAGGATGTGACACATCAGTTTATTTTAATGTGGAGAAGCTGAACATCCTCACTCAAGCCAGAATGTTTTGCTGGTTTTGTCTAATCTTTGCTAGTCATAGTCAGTCACCCGCCTACAGAACAAAGGTTTCTGTCTAGGCAGTGTGTGGGGTGTGGAATTGAGCCTGAAGCAACCTCTCCCCTGAGATTATTATCAAATTTATATACCAAATATGCAGAATTTGAGAGCTCCACTGAACAATTTGCTTAGAAAAGCATGAAGCGGAACTGGACTGATAAGTGTTGGAAGGTGTTTGTAGAAATCATAAAATATTAACATCAGACTTATCATTAGCACACTACAACTGAAAAGGAGAAACTGTATTGGCTTCAGATGCTAGTGATTATGGTATAGGAGCAGTAATTCTGCATAAATATGATGATGGTAACATGGAAGCTGTCACACATGCTTCACGTTCGCTACTACTGAGAAAGAGCCATTAGTAATAGTATTTGCAGTAAAAAAATTCACAAATTTGTACACAGAAGGAGTTTTTGTTTACAAATGAACTACCAACCTCTATTATCAATTTATGGTTCAAAAAAAGGACTTCCTTTGCACACATGAAATAGATTACAATGCTTAGCTACCATTTTATCAGGAGGGAATACCAACCATCCCAAAAATTAGGACATGTGGATGATATAAAAACAACCGATATAAAAAATACTTTTTATATGAACTGTTTGCAAGATATAGCATTCTGGATGTCATAATCTCAGATAACGGTACACAATTCACTGCTTACAAATTTAAAGAATTTTGTAAAATGTTCTCAACTGAACATATTACTACCCCGACGTATCACATAAGATCAAATGAAAAAACTGAACAGCAAGTAATGAAAAAGTGAGGGAACAAAACACTACAAAAATACTTGAGAGTATACTGGATTCAGAGCACATAAAAATAGAAAAAAAATGTTGGAAGATGGCATAATAAGGTGATGAATTGGAAAATGATATATATGGTAAAAGGAAAAAAATAGGAACAGTAAAGTCATTGGAATCAGATAAAAAAATGTTTACTGCAGAAAGGTTCACAAGAAAGGAAGAATCTATGCAAGTATTGTTTGATGTATGAACACCCCAAGAATTTGTTGAATGTACCAGAATAAAAATGTAGGATTACTAGAAAAAGGAAATGTATGGAAAAAGTAGAGGTTGCCCAAAACACATGAAATACAAAATTCAGTACGTTGGTGAACTTGCTAGAAAGAGGAAGGAGGAATATTAGGAAATAAAATAAAATATTTACTAGTGGAAAAAAAATCTCAAAAGTGGATATGTTGTAAAGTACATAAGGCAGTCCTGGTAACACAAATGAACTAGGCAAGATGCCTTAAATAAAGAACTCAAAGTGAGTCAGTAGCAAGACCACCAAAAGAGAAGGACTGCTCAATTGTGACATGACGTCACAAAGATAGTTCATAAGGTTAGTGAGACAGGCTGAAATGTAGATAATAAATGATTGTAAACAAAAAAAGTTTAAGAAATCTGTTAAAATTACATTTAAAAACAAAGAAACAAGGTTGGATTTTATACTAAACTTTATTTAATATTCATTTTAAAAAAATTAATAATAAAAAATGTTGTTGCTGAATGCTGAGTTAAATTAAATAACCTAAACATCATGTTACATTTCATTAAATTTTTTAAAGTCTGAAATTCGTTCATTATTTTAATTGATTCAAATTTTAAAATATTTTTTTATTCTAATCAGTATTGTTTTAACTTGCATGTTTTTATTTTAATTGTAATAATTATTCTGTAAAGTTACAATCAGCAATGAGTGAATTATGAATTAGGAAACAAAAAATAATTAAAAAATAAACAAATTACTAGTAAATTATATATATATATATATAATGCTAACATAATATAATACCAAATTGTAATCGGTAGGGATTATTCCAAAGAGGACTTTTAGTCCATATGAGAGCTCAATATATCATACAGAGCAAATTATAATAATAATTAGCAAAACCTTAAAATTCCATTATCAGTAATAAATTTATTTTAATGAATATTGTCATATTCATCTCATCAGACTGACTATATTTTATGAAATGGAATCAATATATCCAGACAAACAGATATACAAAGATGAAAAAAAAAGAAAATAATAATAATAATAATAAAATACAAGATGAAACAATAGCAAAAATAAATTGACCTACAAAAGTTTTCTTAGGGGTGTTACATTAAGAAGAGAGAACAAGTTAATATAACGGGTAAGGGAAGGTAAAGAGATAGGAAGGTCTAATTTAAAACAATGTGTCAAATAAAGTTCATAAAAGGAAGTTAAAGTGGTGTCTGTTTAGACAGCATCATCATCAAATAAATATATAATAAAATTTTAAGAAAAATATATAATATATACATCTTCATTTATATATAACAAAAATATAATAAATAATAAAATATCAAGATAATCATAATAATCTAATAATAAAAATTCAAAATATAGATTACAATAATAAATAAGTAAAAATTAATAAAAATAATTGCAAATAATAATAAAAAATAATATTATATATGGTAAAAATAATAAATTTCAGACCTATATATATATGTGTGACAAACACATACAAATAAATATACACATGCACACATATATACAAACACATATGTGTGTACCCATATACAATAAGAACCAAAATCACAAGTGAATTTCCTGAAAAGTCAATGTTTTTAGGGTAATTTGAATTTGTTTTATGTTGACACTTGAAAATAATTTCATTCCTTTGGTTCAACAGTTTCCCAGCATTTTTGCATTTAATCATTAGGATTTTTCCTGTATGCATAGATTGCATCTATTCCAGAAGTTGTTAAAGAAGATTAGAAGATTTAATGTATATTGGTGCATTAAAGAAGCATTAATATATATATATATATATATATATATATATATATATATATATATATATATATATAGGAATGGGTAAGATAAAAATGTACATACATGCACAAATACTTGCACATACATAAGTATATTTATTTATTCCTCATGTGTTATAAATACAGTGCTCAATGTTATGAAACAGACCTCTAAGCTGCAGTTAATACAATCTTCAGCCTGAAGATTGCATTAACTGTATGAAACTCCAAGGTGTGTTATTGACGTTGGATATTATGTATATTCACTAATATATATATATATATGAAGCAAATAAATTAAATTTAAACAAGCAAATAATTTAGATACAAACACAAACAATAAATAGATTTAAAAATAAAAAATTTATTATTGAAAAGTATGTTACAGATATAGAATTTAGCTGAATGTTTGTAGTTTTGTTTATCTTGTTACGAGTAATTTTATTTTCCCTAAAACAAAAATTATTTAAGAGAGCATTTGTAGAATTCGAGATAAACATTCTTTCTACTTTCCTATACTGGGACTCTCATTACAAGTGTCATAATTAAAAAGAAGCTCATAATCTGCCAAAACATTCAATGTATATGGCTAATTTCCTTTGATTTTGATAGCATTCTGATATTTTTTTTCACATTCAAACACTTGCCATATCGAGATATTATATTGATCACCACTAAATCGCCAGTACTAACCAAACCTTGCCTCGAGGTGATCATTTTGAAATTTACCAGATAAATATGCATTGCATTTTCAATTCTTCTATACAATACTTAGTTAGTTCTAGAAATGCATAGGTTATAATGCAAAGCAGTGAAGATTTCCTTTGTTAATTTTCCATTTCTTCCAGAAATGTTATTTCAAGATTCTAACCAGTCACAGGATACAGAGTGAAATCTAAAATGTTCTTCATTTGCTCTAAGTGGATTAAAATATTTAAAAATTGACTGAGATTCCTGGGCATGAAGTTTCTGTAAGGTACAAAATAGGGTACTTTGGATTCTGTCTACTTCATGATTTCCATTATGACAAAATTTTGGGAACAGTATGCATTTATTTTCATCTTTTTGACAAAACCATTTGTTTCTCATGCATTTTAATATATGGACTGAGTCCAATAGGAAGAAAAGAGGTCCAGACTTCATAAGTGGGTGTGGATATGCAAATCTGTTATGATTGATAATACTTGAAAGTCTATCTCCTCTAAACCAATTATTATACATTTAACTATGCCAAATAAATTTTCAGCTTGAAGATAATTTGTTGGCATAACATGCACAACATCCTTATATTGTGAGAATACACTGCTAAGCATAAAAGCAAAAGCACTTGTAGCTTCATTGCTATTGTCAGACAAGTCAACAATATTACCGCGTTTTTTTGGTGAATTTCATCAACAAGTAAAGATACTGTGGTATCTTTCTGCACTAGTAACTTTATTTTTAATATACATAAGAAAATTGTTATCATGTTTAGCTGCTCATATATAAATTTGATCAAATTAAAATTTTTGTTTGATTCTTTTTGCACCAATTTTAATATAGAAATCATTTTGAGGTTTGATTGACTGTTGTTCTGTGCCCATTTTCTTCATGTTTCCCATCAGAATTTCAAGAGTATTTTGATCTGTTTAGGAATCTTATAGTCCCCTATTTTATTCATTTTCACATCTCTACAAAACACATGTACTGCAAAATCAGATTCAATTTACAAGAGGTTGATTTTTATGAGGATTTTATGATGCTGTATATAATATGTCTCTTGTTGTCTAACAACACTCCAGTAATTTCTATCAAGAAAATTTAATTTCCCTTATGCAATTTATTCTGTTATTTGTATGCTAAGTCATCAGTAATGATACTTAAAACAGCTTTAAGGGCAGAATTCTTCAGTCAAATTCTCTTAGAATCTGGTGAATCTCTAGAGGTGATCATTGAAGATAAATATGAAGGACAGTTTGGTAGAATTCTATTCAATAGCACCATCATGAAGATATGTTTTCTGAAGTTTAACTGCAATTGCGGCTCCAGTGTTTTCGTCAAAAGCTGACGATTCTCTCCTTATATCTTCAGGTCGAAAATGTAGTTCAGATACCTAAAAAAAATTTTAAAACCAAACCAAACCTATTTTAAATTCTTGTAAAAATCTAAGAAGCAAAGTCTACATTAATGAAGTGTTATGAGATTTTTTTATTTTGCGGATGCCCTTCGGACTATGGAACGCTGCACAATCTTTCCAGTGGCTAATCGATGAAACACTTCGTGGATTGTCAAGATGGAATAGTAAATACCTACTTTTCACCCCTCCGGGATAATGCACTTTACACCAATAATCACCTATTAACCAATCAGCATCTTAGTTTCTGCAAATTAGACTTTTCATTGGCTCAGACCTCTAAATCTGTAGCAAGTTTAAGCCAACATATCTTTTCGCGCCTAACGTTTTTGAGCCGATTTTTAGACCCAAAACCCATTAAATAGAGGGTCCGAATCGATTCGAACCAGTCAGAAATTCACCCTGGAGAGATGCCAAACTAATTCACGCTAGTCAATACTTTGACCAACTACACTTTTCTCGCGCAAACTTCTTTGACTCAACAAACAGCATTTCTCTCTCCCAGGAACAATTGTGTGGAATCATCCACGTTATCTTTCACCCCTACTTGCAGAACAATCCATTCTTACACCCACACACACTTGTTATCCAATCAAAACACTAATTTCGACAAACTCAACTTCTCATTGGTTAACAGCCTAAAAAACTGAGAATGCACGTGAAAAAATCACTTTGGCGCTTATAGGATACAAATCCTATATCATTCCAACAAATAACTGAAAAACACAAAGTAGATTTGCACACCCGCAAAATCGGATCAAAACGAATAAAAACATTTTGTCGCAATAAGGTGTGAAATTAATTTTCTTACCAATGAAAGGAGGCGATTTGCCAACCAAATCCACGCAATCCTAAAACTTAATTAAAACCCGACAATTCTCATGTAGCTGGACCGGCCAGCAGGAAATTTTAACCTTTTGATATCTCTTCACATCTTCATCCCCTCGATCCGCTACAACGCCAACAAAAAAATTTCTTTCTGATTTAAACAAATACATTCCCTAATCCCCAACAATTGCTTACAATACTAAAGAAAGTGAAATAACACACTACTAAATAAGTATTTGTAAACATTCAAACACCAAAACAACTAAAGGTACACAACTATTACCAACTTTGGACATTAATTTAAACAAACATACACATGCACACTATTGACTGAACTCTCACAAAAGGCATTTTTGTACACGACCAAACACTAAATATTACTTGGCCCCGCGTCTAATTATTTGGTCGAACTCTCTGCCTTCGGGCAGAGAGGAACCCGGACGAGGCTATGCCGAAGGGCAGAGTCTCGTTCGGGTAGGTAGACTGTCCCTGAAACCGTTTTTACAGGTTCCAATAGAGAATATTTTTGGCCGAGCCTACGGGTTCGGAATGCCACATTAAACCCGGCCTTGTGCCACATGTAACCCTTGGGGGGGGGCTAAATATTACTTGGCCCCGCGTCTAGTTATTTGGTCGAACTATCTGCCCTCGAGCAGAGAGGAACTCGGACAAGGCTATGCCGAAGGGCAGAGTCTCGTTCGGGGTGGTAGACTGTCCTTAAACCCGTTTTTTTACGGGTTCTAATAGGGAATATTTTTGAACGAGTCTACGGGCTCGGAAAACCTACATTAAACCCGGCCTTGTGCCACATGTAATCCTTGTGGGGGTGGCTAAATATTACTTGGCCCCGCGTCTAGTTATTTGGTCAAACTCTCTGCCTTCGGGCAGAGAGGAACCCGGACGAGGCTATGCCGAAGGGCAGAGTCTCGTTCGGGTAGGTAGACTGTCCCTGAAACCGTTTTTACGGGTTCCAATAGAGAAAATTTTTGGCCGAGCCTACGGGATCGGAATCCCACATTAAACCCGGCCTTGTGCCACATGTAACTCTTGTTGGGTGGTGGCTAAATATTACTTGGCCCGGGGTAGAGCGACGCGCTCCCCCTCTCACCTTCACCTGACCGACCCTCGTCGCTGACCACAAGAAGCAGCCAAGCCTAGCAGCAGCCACCACTGAAGCCAGCCGCTCCCAGTCTTGTTGCCTAACTCAGCAGCAGCTACTAACCAAGCCAAATCCAGCAGAACAAGTGAAGCTAGTCGCTCCCAGTCCGGTTGTCGAACTCAGCAGCAGCAGCTGAGCAAGCCAAACCCAGAAGCAGCAGCAGCAGCAGCAGCAGCAGCAGCAGCCACCAGTGAAGCTAGCCGTTCCCAGTCCGGTTGCCGAACTCAGCAGCAGCAGCTGAACAAGCCAAACCCAGCAGCCCAGGCCGATTCTTATGCGATAGTCCTTCTAAGGACTACCAAACCACATTCGTATGCAATAGTCCTTCTAAGGACTACCAGACCACATTCTTATGCGATAGTCCTTCTAAGGACTGCCTAGCTACATATTTATGCAATAGTCCTTCTAAGGACTACCAAGCTGCATCCCTTGTGATCGTCACCCTAAGGACGAACAGGCTACCTCAGCACTGCCTTACCTGCCTCTGGTCTGTCGCCCTGAAACAAGACGATCTTTCGATTGGCACTCCCCGACTTCATATCGGATTACTCAAAACGATACCTGTACATACTTTTGCCAGATTGATGAATAAAATTTGGCTTAGATTTTAAAACCCTCGCCTTTGTTATCCTTGCTTCGATCGTATTATCCTACATAATTTTTCTGTTTGTGGGGTTAACAGCACCTGCTTGGCGTCCCGCAACACGACCGACGTTTCTTCAGAAGCAATCGGAGCTGTATTACATCAGCATACAGGCGAGGTAACTAAGCCACTTTCATTTTTCTCTGTAAAACTTAGTCCTCCGCAAAAAAAAAAAAACAATACTGTACTTTTTCGCATGAGCCGTTTATTTATACAGCCATCAAACACTTTCACTATCTCTTAGAGGGTTCGCAATTTCACCGTTTTCACGGATCACAAACCTCTTATTTATGCTTTACATGCTAAGAGCGACAAATATAACCCTCGTGATTACCGACAATTGGACTATATTTCCCAATTCACGACGGATATTCGATACATAAGGGGGAATCATAATACTGTAGTAGACACGCTGTCGCGCGCTACTATAATCAATGCATCGAGCAAACAACCCCTACATTTCGATACGTTAGCCGACGAGCAACAACGGGACGACACTCTGTCAGACCTAAAAGAAGATACATCTTTACGAATTGAGCCACGTCCCGTGCCATTCAGCAGCAGGCATTTAATATGTGACACCAGTACAGGTCACCCCCGACCTCCATGAGAAGGCAGATATTCGATAACTTCCACTCACTATTGCATCCTGGACGGCGAATTACAACGAAGTTAATAGGAGAACGTTTCGTATGGCCTAGAATGAGTTCCGACATTAAACGCTGGACCCAGAGTTGTGTCAGATGCCAACGAACTGTTAAATCACCGCCAGGGCGATTCGCAGAACCTGGTGGCCGCTTTCAGCATCTTCATGTGGACTTGGTGGGTCCATTATCCGAAATTAACGGCTATCAATACATCTTAACGATAATTGACAGATTTACTCGCTGGCCAGTAGCCATCTCTCTTCAGTCCACCACGGCAGAATCTGTTGCTAAAGCAATATTGCGGGAATGGATTTCCATTTTCGGTTGCCCCTCGGTTATAACGACAGTTCCAGTCGACATTATTCAAGGAATTCGTGAACTTGCTTGGAGCTACCCATATCTCGACAATTGCATATCACCCTTGTGCAAATGGCCTTGTCGAGAGATTCCATCGTCAACTTAAAGCCGCATTAACAAGTTCTGACACTGCCCAAACTTGGCGACCGGTAAATATCAGTCCGTCGGAGTCGGACAGGCCGCTGTCTGGCTCGCGACTGTCAAGTTCTCTGTTTTCGGGCAGAGTGCAACTCAGTCGGGCTCTGTCTACGGATGGAGACTCGATTGAGAAAATACACAATGCAAAGTACCCGATCCCGCGGTTGCGGGAGCTACGTAAATTTTGACATTTGGCTCGAGTGTACGTGTTCGTGTTCCCCACGCTAAACTCGACCTTGTGCCTTGTGTCACATCTCGTCTCAGTGGAGAGACTGGGTAAATACTAGTTCGTTGTAGTCTATCGGGAAGAATATAGCCTAAGCAAGTATATATTATAACCGCTAGGAGTGAGTTATAGCAATACTTTAAACTCAAACTTTAATACTTTAAATTAAAAAATGCTGAGATAGCCACAAGCAAGGACAAAAGTGTATTAAATTGCAACATTAACATATCTGCGATACCAGATTTCTGAAGACGAGATTTCACCAGACATAAATTTGATAAAGAAAATATTGGAGATATCTACAGCCACAATTAAAAAAGGAATTGGAATCTTTTTAGGATTAGCCAATTTTTATAGCAGATATTTGCCAAAATATATAATAGAACCATTTGCAGAGTTACGTTCAAGAGCTTTCTGCACCAACTCAATGTCACTGCGGCACGACAGGAAAATGGATACGCCATTAGCGTACGCGGAAAATCAGACTTGAGCTCCACCAGTGACAACGATTCCACGTAGGGCCGGAGTTCACGCTAGTCCCTCAGTCAGCGAAGGAGAGGCGCCAACGCCAAAGCGTAAAGTAGGGCCAATAGCGGACAACTCTGACGAACCGACAGAGACCACTTCCCGTTCACCTGTACCACAACACTGGGAGAGCGATACAGCAGTCCATTTGTAGAAGTCGGATTTGAATCCGGTGGCCTACAGGACAGCAGCCAGGTACTGATGGTCGACACTATCGAATGCCTTGGACTGATCCAGATTGATCAGCATGTCTCTATCACCGTCTTTTACACTCTCTATGATCGAGCGGATGAAATGCAGGTTGCTCTGAATTGTTTGACCATTCACAGCACAAGTCTTCTCCGGTCCTAGCAGAATCTCGACAACTGACTGCAAATGCTCCGTCAGGATCTTGGCCCAAATTTTTAACTCTGTGTTTAGCAGAGTTATGGACTTGTAATTGTCTAAATCCCGCCCACCATGCTTGCTCAGCGTGATCACCTTTCTGGAAATGCGGTCGGAGACGAATCCCTGCTAGAACCAGTTGTTGAACACCACTGTTAAAATCGGAACAAACATGTGCAACAGTCTCAAGTACAATTCATAGGGCAGACCATCTAGTCCCGGAGACTTACCACTGCTGAACCTCTTTAATGCCAAGTGGACGTCGCTTTCTGTGATCTCACCCTCGCAGTTCATTAGACGAGAGTCGAAGAAAGTCAGTTAAATAGCTGCGAAAGTCTTCGCCACAGAGATCCGGCTCCTTGGTAAACCGGCTCTTCGCACATGTCGGTCACACGCAAATTGCACCCATCCGAGGAATCGACCTGCCAAATGTTACGATCAGTATTTCCTCCTTGCGCAATTCAGCACCCATATTCATGGCTTCATTATACAATACCAGTCCTGGTAGCGATCGCTAGCCAATTGCTTCAGGGCCTGCCAAAATAGGCCCATATTTAGGAAATCCCCCCAACCTCCATCCGGGTTAAACTATTAAACTTCACGATTCGTTAGCTAAATTCAGTAGTGAAAGACCTAATCCTATCCTTAAGCCTCTCTCACCACCTATTCCCAATAACTGCCCACACTAACTCTAGCTGCACTGAAGCAGTCAGCTGTTGGCAGAAGTCACTCCTGTCCAGTAAGGACAAGTTGAACTTATGGTGCCCAGACATTTTAGGTCTAGAGTCTAACGCCATCCTAGCACAAACAAGTTTGTGGTCCGAATAGCCTAATCAGTGGAACGTAGGACAATCTAGCAGATCTAGATCGAACTTTCTCACTAACATTCTATCCAGGTAGCTGACCACCTGGGTAGATGGCCACTTAAGAGCCCACGTCCACATCTTCCGCTAAGGGTGATCGCCGATCAGATCGACCAGGCTGCGATCACTCAACCTCCTGCTATCTCCCCGCCCCATTATCTAACTTGGCTTTCAGGACGCCATTCCTGTTCACCATTAAGACTAGGCGCGCCGGATCCACCAGGAACGGCCACAACTGACTGATGAACGAACAACGCTCCGTCTAGTCAACAGACGCGTGAACTGCAACGATCCGAAGCGAATTACTTTTCACGGAAATATCGACTACAGTCAATCGACAAAGACAAGGGTGTGATGAACCAGCAAAGAAACATGTCGGTTCCTGTTCACTGAATAGACGACAAAGTCGCTAGACAACACACGAGCATCGACGTCGCAAACAAAATGCGTCTCTTGGATCGCGGCTACATCTACACCGAAAAAGTAAGGAAAGGTCTCTCTTGAGAGCCTGCCGATCTACATAACAGATGGTTTCCACCTATGTGAAGCCTTTCTTTTTTGGGATGGGTTAGAGGAGGAGGGTGGTGGAGCCCTAGACGGAGGACAAGAGGCTCCTTGCCTTACATTTATCTACCTGGCGAAGGAGGAGCGGATTTGGATATGGCATGTCCATGGCCCGTTCGCCCAGCCTATTTTTTCCTTTTTTCCCCCGCTTTCTCTTCTTCATCCTCCCTACCTCCCTTTCAAAGCTGGAAGCATTTCCTCCTGCTGCAGCTGTTGTTCTAGCAGCTCCTGTTGAAGCTGCTCTTGTTGCTGTTGCTGCATTTGTTGCGGTTACTTCTGCTACTGTTATTGTTCTGGCAGCTCTATTTGGAGCTGCTGTTGTTGGTACTCTTGTTGCTGCTGTTGATGTTGCTTTTGTTGCTCTTGTTGTTACTGTTTCTTTTTTGCTGCTGTTGTTGCAGTTGAAGTTGCAGCTGTTTCTTTTGCTGCTGTTGTTGCTGTCCTGGTAGCTTCTGATGGAGCTGCTCTTGTCATTGCTTTTGTTGTTGCTGCTGCGGTTGATGCTGCTTTTGTTGCAGTTTCTTTTGCTGCTTTTGCTGTTGTTGCCGCTCCTGTTTCTTTTGCAGGTGTTGTTTCAGCTGTTACTTCTTTCTCCTGCTACTGATTCTTGGACTGTGGGAAATCTTGCTGGGGAGGAGGGATTGCAACCTTTTGTCCATTCGCTGAGACTATCGCGGGTGGGGCTGGCCGGATTTCTCGAAGTCTCGAAATAGACGGTTGAGGCTGTGGCGCCAGGTTCCTCGATACTTGTTCCGTGGCGACACAGGACGAGCAGTGGGGTCTACGACTCTTTACGATAATAAAATTATCCGGCCATGGCAATCTGAAGTGTCAGACATGTCCAAGAAGCGTTTGAACGTCATTGTCGCCTGCAGGACAATATCCGCCTTGTTCGTCAGCGATGTGACACCTCCAATTTACCCATACCTGGCAAGAAGTCCTCCAAATGGCCCTGCAAAGTAATCCGTGTCTTGCGGATGCCTATGTACGTTGCATCTTCACCGATTTAGTAGTGAGGATGTTACCAGCCAATGAACTAACTTCGTCTTCATTTGCTAGCAGGATGTCTCACATGGCATTTGGTCTTCGAGCCAACACCTTGAGTCCTATGTTGAGACTCTTTAGAGCCTCTTCCATTCCCACACTGCTGACGCTATTAACTTTCTGAATTTCACATCCGACATCAGCAGGGTAATCGTCTTTTCGGTCACTGCCTCCAAGGCAGAGGGAATAGTTAAGAGTTCATTGCCGGAAATATAGTCCTTGTACTTCTCTTCTAGCGCCAGATAGAAATCCGGACACTTTTTGGGGGGGTCTTTCCGCCGCCCACGCTGAGGGATTAAAACTGGCTAGCTGGTACAACCACTGAGAAGACTCCGCCATTTTGGCCAGGGCCACAGCACAACACACGCAGAAAAACAGTTCACAATGCAAAAACAATTACATACGCGAAAGAAACTAGTCCAAAAAACTAAAAAATACAAATAAACCGCACAAAAAGAAAAAATTAAAACAATAAATCAAAACCCAATTACAACGGAAAAATACAAGAGAGACACGCATAAAAATAAAGATTTAAAAGTAAAGTTTTGCTTAAGAAATAAAAAATGGCTGAAATAACACAGAAAATATAAAAGGAAAAATTAAATAATAATCAAATGCAAAAGAAGAGTTACGTTAAAAGATAAATATTGGCCTACAGAAAAAAGGAAAAAGAAAATATAAAAAAATTAGCAAACTAGTAAGAACGTTAAGAAAAAAATACGAGAAAAAAACTTCACTGAAATTCCAGCCATGTCTTTCACAAAATAAACTTCGCCGGTTAAAGCAAAAGCAAAAACGTCCATCAGGCAACAAGTCAATCCATGTGATCAGAAGTCAGCTTCTTGTCTGTCTTTTAGTTTACTATACACTTTATATCTCTTCTACGTAACATATGCAAATAGGTAGAATCCTATCTACGAATCCACTACAGCTCCCTGGATATAGGAGATTTAATGCCTTTGTTCTCGAATTTCTTCTACAACCTCTTTCCTCTTCTCCCTCTTGAGTTTTTTTCCTGTTCTTTTTAGTGGAGATCTAATTTCATCTTCCGTTTCTGATTCACTACCGCTATCTCCCATAAGCTCGTCTTCTATTACATTGCTCTGATCTGAAAAAACGCACCCTTTCTTCTATGTTAAGGTCTTCTTCCATCACGACGTCTTCTTCAATTCTGAGCCTTAATTGGTTAGATTTCCTTTGGCGGAGTTAGCTCCTGCACAATTCCTTAAGCCTTCAACAGGGGTCTCTCTCCCCTGGCTATAAATACTGGCTGACCATTCGCCTCGATCTCTCTTTTCCACTTAGGCCTTGGGCCGCCACCTCGCGGAGGTAAATCTCTCTTTTCAACTAACACCAATAGGTGAACTCTCACAGATACAACGTTTCTTAAATTCTGGAAACACGCTAAGAACAATACACGTACGTACGAACACTCACAACACACACACATTATTTCTCCACACAGACTCTATGTAACTGTCCATGTCTTTGTTTAACTTGTTATTAATATATATTTGTTTACATATATATATCGGTCTTGTTTGTTTTCTTTGTCTCATGTAGCTGGATCGGCTAGCAGAAAATTTTAAACTTCTGATATCTCTTCACATCTCCACCCCACGGTCCACTACACCTTTCTTTGTATAATGGCCACGTTATGTTCCCTTTGCATGATGAAATTAGCTCTCTCTCTCTCTCAGGACTTGTTACTTTGTCTTTCTTATACTCATCCTTTCATTTGTCGAATAAGACATTGTTAATTATTTGTCTACCCATTAACGCAGATAGACTTTGCAATCTGTCTTCATGTAGATTCATCTTATAACTAAGCAGTAACCTAGGTAAGTAATCGTCTGTGGTATCTCTACTTCATGAAAACGCATTTAATCCCGTTTTTACTGTCTGTACCATTCTTTTCGCAATTCCATTAGATCGTGGGTGTAATAGTGGTGTTTTTTTTAAGTGAAATCGCCAGTCGATCTCAACATAGATCTTCATCCCAAAATGCTGGTCCGTTGTCTGATATCAACGTTTTAGGGACCCGATTTCTAGAAAACACCACTCTTAGTATTTGTTTTATTGTAGTCGTTTTTCTATCTAGAGTTTAACAACTTCAGGCCATCCCCAAAAGGAGTATACTAAAATTAGAAATAGTCCATGATATTAATATGTATATGGTCTAGTATCTATCTATATTTCTGAGATGAGGTATTATGTACATTATTTACATTATTCGGACTATTGTCCTCATTTTTGTTGCCATATTTATTACAACGTTTCGGTCGTTGTACGCTCCGGCCTTCTTCCTCAAGGACACATGGCACAGTGAATAAAGGCGTTAGTTAGATCCAGTGACAGGACCCAAAGAGTGTGAGTTCAATAACCGGTTAAGGTAGTGGAGAACATTCACAGGGAAATTAACAGGAGATAACTGATAACTGACATCCATTAAACATGGCACATGGAACTAGAACAGTCTACCCCAGTGAGCGAAATAAAGGGTTCAGTTCGACATTCCAACCACCTGAAGAAGGCCGGAGCGTACAACGGCCGAAACGTTGTAATAAATATGGCGACAAAGATGAGGACAATAGTCTGAATAATGTAAATAATGTATATGGTCTATATGAACACGCGGCTATGGCCTCGTTTCTTTGGTCCATGAGTGTAGTCTCCTTTGTCAAAAATTCTGTATTTTTTCACATTTTGGACATTTGTGTATCTTTCTATATCGTGATCATACTCTGGCCACCATGCTTCCAATTTTAATCTCCTCTGCGTAACCATTAATCTACAATGCACGTCATATACATTTTGAAAAATATCTTCTTACTATTTCTGGTGGTACTATCACATCTCCATTGCATATAATACCGTTTGCCATCATTAATTTATACCTTTTTTTTATAAAGCCTTTCAGCTTTGGAACAATTACTCCACCTGTTTCTCCTTATTCTTTCAGCAAGCTTGCTTAATATTGGATCTTGTAGAGTTTCCGATACAAATCTTTGTAGAGATAATGTCAGTTTCAACCCAATCGGGGATTTCCATTTTTTCATGGGAATTTCCATTTTTTCTTTTTGATCCTTATTAAAGTGTAACTATTGCATTTCCTTTTACGTAATCAATGTCAAAATCACAAATCATTAATTTGTTTGTCCATCTTAGAATCCTGTAAGTTTAATAGGAACTTTTTCCTAATAAAAATTGTCAAGCTCTGTCTGTGCTCAAGACAATGGCTCTTTTTCAATATTAGAATAATTTATTTCTGCCGTCAATCTTCTTGAAATATACATTATTGGATGGCCTTATTGCGATAAAATTGCCGACACAGCTTGCTCACTCGCATCCATAGTTAACGTAACCTCCTTTCTGGGATCAAAGGTTTTTCAAATGGTTTTTCCGTAAGTATCTCTTTTAAATCCTTGAACGCTAAGACATATCATATTTAAGGTAACACATTTTGAGTTCATTTAAATTTACTATTCTTTGCCCACAGTTCAGTAAATGGTTGTATTAATCGCAGTATTTTGGTAGGTATCTATTATTAAAAAATAGCCAATCCAAAAAAGGATTCTAATTTTTTTTATTAGTAGGTATAGATACTTCTGAAATTTTCTTGATTAACTTTGGACCTGGTGCAATGCCAAATTTTGAAATTTGGTACCCTGAATATGATATTGTATCACAATCATTTACATTTATCTTTGTTTATTCACATTTGTTCATTCACATTTATCTTTGTTTATTGTCAACCCTATATTCACATTTATCTTTGTTCATTGTTAACCCTACATTTTTTAATTTGTTTAACACAAGTCCTGTTTTTTGTCTTAATTCGTCTTTAGTGGTAGCACCAATACAAATATCATCTTGATAAATAATCATATTACTGATTTCATCAGTTAACATGTTTTCCATTGCTCTCTTAAAAATGGTACTTGCAGTTTTCACCCCGAAAAGTATTTTCGTCCATTTTAATAATCCTATGACGGTGATTATTGAATTTATCGTCATTCTGTATTTGATTGTAGACCGATTTTAAATCAAGTTTTGCAAAACATTTCATGCCCGATAATTTGTGGATAGCGGTTTCGATATTGGGAATAGGAAAAAAATCAGAGCATATTTTATGATTTACGCATATTTTAAAACCACTACATATTCTTAAATCCCCGTCTGCTTTTCACAAGACTACAAAGGGAGAGGCACATTTACTGCCATCAGGAGGAACATTCTCCAAACTTCCCTACTCTACCATTTTCTTTAACTTACCAACTACCAACGGTAGAAGATGAATAGCTAATTTACGAGATTCAAAATAAGAGGGTGTACTATTTTCATTTAATTGTATATTCGCTTTATACCCCTTTAACACTAACGTTTTTACTATTTCCGATTTTACGTTACTGATTAATTTCGACGTATCCACCTTTAGCAAATCTATACCTATTAGACCATGATTTTTTTACATTCCACTACTGTAATGGGAATAATTTCAAATCGGTCACAGGTTTCAAACGTGTAATGATAATGTTGTTGGACTACAATAAATAACACAAAACGCGGTTGGAAAATTAAGGGTCAATTTTTATTGACGCACGTGTGTATACTAAACTCGAAGGTAAGAGATTGGTCGACCTTAAGCCAACATAATATTGAGCGTGGGTGACTGAAACTCCTTCCTTAGGACCGCTGCAAAACACGTCCGAATCCAATGATTCGAAAGTATCAAAAGAAAGACGATCTCCTTTCCGGAAGTGGGGTCAGAAACTTTTCACGAAACCGGAAACACTTTTTTTTGGTTTTCATTTGCATTATGAGAAAATGAAATTATATTTTTTTATATATATGTTTATTATTTATTTAATTTATTATTTAATTTTCATTCCCCACAAACGTTCCATTGAAGCATCCCAAAGTTTTTATAAAAGATCCGTCAAATTGTCTCAATTTCAGAGGACTTTTCCTCAATTTCAGTTTACCCATTTATTCTGAGGAATTTCTTGGGATCAGAATGACTTCACTACCTGTATCCATAGGATTTAATTTTTTTTTTTTTTTTTAATTATTTTCCTTTGTATTGAGAGAACGTCATCAATTCTCTTTTTTTTTCCACTTTTTCTACAGGGTGCGATGGGTAAATTGTTGCCATTTTATATTTTTAATTTCGCACACGCACGTCATTTGTTTTTGATTTTATTGACTGCACAGTATAGTAGGGCCAGTTGAACACCGTTTATGAGAAAAAGAGCAACATGACGCAATTCACTCTACCAGAAATTTGAAAATGGAATGCTATACTGCTTGGCATCCGCGCCGGAAACTCCGATACGAATATTTCAGAGTGTTTAGATGTCAACCTGAGGACTGTGCATATCACGCAACCTCCCGCTAGCTTCCTGCCCACTATCTAACTTGGGGCCGAGGATGGCATCCAGTCCCCCATTAAGACTAAGCGCCCGGATTAACCAGGAAAAGCCCCAACTGACGGAAGGACGAACAACGCTTCTTCTGATCGTTGGGCACATAAACCGCAACAAGCCGAAACGAACCACTTTCACGGCAATATCAGCCACAATCAACTGCCCCAACATCCGCATCGACATGGACAAGGTCCATTCTCGCATCCAGGGTACGCTTAACCGACAAGGAAACACCTTTGGCCCGCCGGTCCCGGTATGATGAATAGACAGAAAAGTCGCTAGATAAGCATCGACGTCGCAAAGTGAGTTTCCTGGATCGTAGCCACATTCAAGAGGTCACGAAGCAGGCGCGCAACCTTACCCCGATCCCTTAAACATGCCAACTTGATTTTTCATTTTTCAGGGCCTAAACATCGACTGGACGACAATCTACGGAGGTCAGGACTCCGACCGTCTGTCCAAGGGTCCCAGGGACCATATCGGACGTAATCCGTCAGGTAAGTCAGTTTAAGTGACCTATATAGAGAGGATGGAGAAGTACTGGGGCTCTCCTCGAACAAAGCTTTGACAATATTTACAATTCAGGAGATTTTAACTTGAGCCATCCTAAGTTTAGATAAAGATTCTTTTGCAGCAGAGATGAAGTCCCAAACTTTTGCCGCCGGAGCTTTTTATTAGGTTGATGAACCCAGGGGCATCAGGAAATCTGATGTCTTCCGTCGACATCAGTTAATTTAAATATAGGCCTTAATAAAACCTTCCTCTGAAAGGATAGGTCATTTTCTAGGGCCTGTCTGCCAATTTTTAAAAAGGTCTCCCCTTTAGGAATGCCCTCTTTTGGTGGAATGGGTTGGGGGAGGAGATGGTGAAGCGAGAGGGGAAAGAAGGGATGCTCCTGGCCTTACCTGTAAGAGAGTAATTCTCTTCACATCTTGTCGGCGAAGCAAGGGCTGATTGAGTCTTGGTCCATAGCTTATTCCACCCTACTTCAACTAGATATTTTTTCTTTTCCTTCATTCCCCTCCCCCTTCTTACAAAGGAAGAACGAGGTGGAGTCATTTCCTCCACCTCCAATGCACAAGTCCATTTATGACAATTGTTCTACCAACTGCTCCTTCAAATACTGCTGTTGTTCCTTCTACTGTTGCTGCTCCTGGTGTTGTTGATGCTTTTGTTTCAGCTGCTGCTGCTGTCGTCGTACTTTTGTTGCTTCTGTCGCTGATGCTCCTTTTCTTTGTTTGCCGACTTCTCCGGAGACTTCGGTTACTGATGTTGCTTGGTTTTTTCCTTGCGGACACCCTGATGAGAAGGAGGGGTTGCAGTCTTCGTTCTCCCCCTCACGACCTACTTCCAACCCTCTCAGGCCTTCCTGTCGCAATGCTTCTTTTGATGTTGAGGGTTGGGGGTGTGGCTGTGATGCTGGGTTCTTACTGAGGCACTACAGGACCAACAGTTAAGTCGGCGGCCTTCGACAATGAGAAATATTGTCTGGCCGCGGCACGTCAATGTGTCGCGGATGTCCACAAAGCTCTTACGGGTCATTGTCACTTTGAGAACAAAGTCCTTGGTAGCAGTGCCGGCTTTGCTTGCGACGGACGAGAGATCACCAACTTGTCCATACTTTGAGAAAAAGCTCCCAGCTATATCCCTTTTACCAATATATTGGCCATGATTTGGAGGCTCTTCAGTGCCTTCTCCATAGTTTCCATGCTCAACCCTATTAATTTTCGGGTTTTGACGTTCATCGTCAGCCGGGAAATGGACCTTCTTGACACCGCGTCTAACGCTTCGGGAATGGTGAGGAACTCATTCCCTTTCACATACTTTTGGTACTTGTCCTGTAGGCACAATAAAGCAGTTCAAACGGTGACTCGAGCAGAACAGTAAACAATAAAGTGACAAAACATAGGTGAACAAGAAAATGGACTTTCTTTCTTTTCTTGATACACGATAGATTACAATCCTGGTGGTAAAATGTAGTCCTGATTGCATTATCCTCAAAATATGGAATTATTTTGCCCACACAAAACACAGTATATTCCATTAATCCTGGCAGTTATAAGGTAGTCCTGATTACATGTATGTATCCTTAAAATGTGACAACTGAAAAATAAAGCTGTACAGATACGATACTTTGATCCTAGTCACCTTGGCCACAGATTTTTCTACCCACTGAGACGACATGTGATACAAGGTAGGGTTTAATGTGGGGAACTCGAGCGCGTGCACTCGGGTCAAGTACAAAAATTGCTCAACACCCGCAGCCGTCTGTTTCTCTAGTACACTGGCGGGGGGAAGCTCTGGTCAGCTGTTTCGCGGGATCGGGCACCTTGCAGTTTTTATTTCCTCCGGGTCCTTCTCTGTCAGCAGACAGAGCCACAACTGAATCTCAATCTCCCCGAAGACAGAGACGCAAGAAATGATAATCATACGCCGGCATGGGCCGCGGTATGTTGGGTTTTTTTTCAATTTTTGAGGGTTTTTTTTATGCTGAATCATTTTTATAGCAATCGCTGGTCCTGGAATGTTAATTTTCTTCTTCCGGTTGTTTTTAAAAAATGTGAGAGTACGAACAGGATACGACAAGCTTACAATATGGCTATTAATTTAAATTTTCAAATTCAGAAAATTTCATACTGTTATAGTGAAAGACACCTGGTCTAGAGAATAGACTCTCCCACTTATTATAAGTAGGAGTCAGTAGGTAGTCGAGGGAAGAGTAAGTTATCAGCGACCACAACTCGATTACTCTGCGTAACACTTATTTACAAGTTCCTAACGTTTCTGTACGTTTACCCCATTTAGGACGCATTTAGTCCGACTACAAGTTCTATTGTGGAAATAACTCCACAACACATACAAATAGCTGCCATTTATTTACATCTACAGAGAATGAACTGGCTTTCATCCTAGATAGATGTTTTCATCATTCAGCATTGGATGGTTCGTTGGTCTCGAATTTCTACATTTCTTTAGCTAAATACTTTATTTGTGAATTTCTTATTCCAGTGTTCTCGTTTTTGTTTGTCGTGATTAATATTCGAGGAACTTATGCGTTGCTTCCTGTTACAGCAGTAAATGGGGAGTAATTCGACTCATTAGATGTTACTCTGATTCTGAAAAGGAAAATAGGTAGAGCTGACAACCGCGAGTCTTTCCTGGCAAGGATTTCCATTTTTAGAGTTTGATGTGCTCTTTTAATTAATCCATTTATTTGTGGATTGTAGTATGTTGTCCGTAGACTGTGGTAACGTATTATTTTCGATAGCTCTGAGATCAATTCCAATTTGAATTGACTACTCAAGGGACACACTTCTATCCACCAAGTACTTCTATAGATACATGTTAGTAAATATCGATCAGGTGAGAAATGTGGGTCAGTAAGATTTTTCATTGGTGTTAAGGTACCCACTATATCAAGGGGAACTGTTTGGAAATGATTAAAAGGTAAATGAATTTCACTCTTTGTATGTTTGGTTATTTTTACTTTCTGCCAATTCTGACATTACTTGACACATGTTTTTATTGATTTGCTCATTTTGGGTCAGTAGTAACTTGATCTTATAACTTTTATTGAAGATGATATTGCAGGATATGATAGATTATGTAAACTAGTAAATACCGATTTTCTGAGCCCTTTTGTCACAAAAGAGCGTGGAAAGTGTAATGACACGTCGTATAGAATAGTTTGATATCATTTATAGGACATGGCTTCAGTTGATCATAAAAGTATTTAATGTCTTCATCAGTAGCTTGGTATTTTGCTATCTCCTTCAAATCACATAATCTATTGTCACTGCACTAAATGGTCGAGATATGAGATCAGCTTGTCGGAGTTAACTCCTTAATTCCCTAATTGTTCACTAGGGGGCGCGCTCCCTACACAATAAATACTGAGAAATTTATTGCCTCGCTCTCTTTTTACTTTGCATTTCAGCGGACACATTTAAAATGTGATCTCTCGCAGAGATCCGCGTTTTTGCCCACTTGTGGGAAAACGCCATGAAACACACATACACGTACGTACGAACATTCACCAAAATACAAACTCTTTACGCTCACACACAAACAGAAATGTTGATGTCTTTGTCACTTGTAAATTTGTTGTTTAATACATATATTTGTTGACATATATATATATCGGTCTTGTTTGTCTTCTTTACATCATCGGTTGGACTCAACTTGAGTCCGCCATGTTCTTGTAGTTGGACCTTCTTCTAACAGGAAATAAACGCATGTGTTGCTAATTTAACAACTCACAAACACACACGGTCCGCTACAAGCTACTATATTCTGACTACCCTTTTATATGTGAAATATCATAATCACTTATAAAACAAAGGTGACGTTGTCTGTCAGATTTTATTGAAGTTTGACTTTTGAAGTCATTTCAAAGAGGTCTGTGGTCTGTTAATAGCAGCACATTTCTGCGTTCTATCCTGTGTTTAAAATGTAAAACTGTAAGGTAGGAAACTAGTAATTCCTTATTAAAGGTGGAATATTTTTGTTGTGTCTGTGATAATTTTCAGAATTGGTTAATTGGCGATCAGTTGGTGTAATGCTGCGCCTACAGCATAATTAATATCTGTCGCAAGTTGATAGTAATTAACATTCGAGTTGGGGTAGGTGAGAGAAGTTACACTTGATAAAGCCATTTTATAGTTTCAAAAGATTACAAATATTCTTTTTCATTAAGTTTTACGATTTTGCGTTCACACATATCACGCATTCAGTGGGTGACAAACCATATCGCTAAAATGTGGAATGAGTTCCCATAAAAATTGGCTATTCCAAGGAATCGGTGCAATAATTTAGAGTCATTTAATAGAGGAAAGTCATTTAACTTAGCAAGATTCTTAGTGCTAGAATTGGAAATCAGAAATCTTAACAGTGCAATTGTAAATGCTTTCTTCGTGTGACACTATTTAGCTATGGTAATTGGCTAACTAATTAACCACAGAAATTTTTAGACCAATATAGTCCGAAGACTAGAGTCCTTTCTGGTCTTACTTGGACCCGACTGGACAAAACAAATGCAACCTTTTCTCCTATTTCAGACGGCCGAGGTAATTCCCACGGGTCTATCATGGTCACAGCCACCACTCTAACACTTTCGCCCCAGCCCCTCAATCTTCGGCGTCTTACTCTCTGGGTTGAGGTGTCTACTCAGCCCTAACCGAACTTAAGGGAGTGGCCGTAGCTCCCCTGAGCATCCATAGATTATTCGGCCGGTCCACTGGTTTAATCCTGCTTCCTGCCCACGTTGAGATTTGTTTCATCCAGAAAGCAGAAGTGATGTTCATCCATTCACGTTCGACTGAAGATGTAGACACGGCTTTGGAGACTGCGCTAAGAAATTTAGAATGCAGCAAAAAAAATTAATATCTGCAGAAAGCCGGACAAACAACTATTCAATGGTTGAATTGTTAATGTCTTTTATATAGCAGAAAAGAATAGTATAGAAAAGAAACGGGTTACAGAAAAGAAAAGTATTTGAAGTAAAAACTCATACACTGGATTCTAGACACACAGAGAGAGAGTGTATTGGCATTAACTTGTTAAATCGTCTCAGAACGATATACGACTCTTGCAATAGAGGGATAAGATTTCTGTGCGCGGCTTAAAGTTTATAGTGGCGTTCCTCCTCAACAGTAGTAACAGTAGTAGTAATATTCGTGGTAGCAGAATCAGCGGTACTTATATCAAAAGTACATGTTAGCGGACGCTTCGTTCCAATCTCTGACGTCACTTCCTCTCCTCCTTGAGTCGCCAACTCGACTTTCCACTGTCTCTAGCCCTACTCTTGCCCGGGCTAATTCTCTTCTCCAGTCTCGCCAAGAATTTTCTCCCGTCTCTCACTTTCTCAGCATAACTACACGTTTATATAGAAAAACCCCGCTGGTCATAACCGACCCTTGTCCCTACTACTTCGCACGTGATTATCACGTTGTTCTGGCTGCTTTAACTAAAATCATGTGAATTCCAAAGTTCCTTATAGCTTACTAAGCTCTATTCCAATTTTTAACCGATAAAAATTATTTCGACCATTTCCATTGTCTTCTAATGATCCAGATCCAATGGGTACAACTTCTGCCCTAGATCAGATTTCCCATCAGTAAACAAAATGCTCTGAACTAATTTCGCTACTCAGATCTACTCCAATTTCAATAAAAAAAAATATACGTGTGTGTGTATGTGTGTGTGTTTCCCAGACTCTCTCTCTCTCTGTCACAAAAATACGTTTGGCAATATGGAATTCGTAAAAATTTTGTCCGATGGGAAAAAGGAGAATTTTGTAAACAAAAATTCTAGTTTATAATTTTAAGGAGGCCAGCTTAGCTACACCTACACCGCGGGATGCCATTGGTCGAGTGGTAGCAATGGTGAAAGACGGAGAAGTTATTAACGCCCACTGAAGGGAGTAGTGTGAGATATCAATGTGAGAGAGAAAGAGTCTAGGAGCATAACTCCCCTCTGAACTTCCTTCACGGACGACGGAGAATCCTCCGAAATGGAAAGTGATTAATTTTCCAAAAATGGGAAGTAATCAATTTTCCTGGCCTGACAACAAAGATTTCTTGTTAGAAATCGAGATTTACCGAGAACCCCAGGCCGCGTCTGTCCCTACACCAGATTTTGGTTGGTACCCATATAAACAAACGTCCTGTGGTCGTTTAGTTAGTTACAGTTGAGCTGGTTTGGGAGTTAGAGTCAGAGCTTAACCAGAGTGTTGCCTCGCAGAAGCTGGCCGAGAGATTCCACGACATCCGACTTCGCCTCTCCTACCAATAGCAAGTTATACTGACGAACGAAGCCAAGCCAGCACCTAAGAGCTAAATCAGCTGACTGAAGATACCAAACTTGCTTAAAACATAGAAGTGTCACATTTCGTAGAAAACGTGCCGGGAGAAAAACACACTCCTGTATATAACAGAAGAATAAAGTTAATTTGTTATTTCTTAACATACATGAACCTCTAGGGTTTTTCTTTTATTTATTTCTTTTTCTTTGTGCTTGTGCGATACCACCTTCAGTCTGGACTCAGCTTACACTACGGCCCGACGCCTGATTGATCTTGTCTACCTAAGATCAAAGTCACAACATGGGTAGGTTAAACTTGAGATCGAAGCAGTTACACCAGTAACCAGACGTTGCAAGTGAGCTGGGAACGATAGAGTTGGTATTGAACTGGTACAGCTGATGAAGCCGTTAACATCGACGACCAGAATTCGACCCTGGACGGGCCAATGTCCCATATTGGTATCCTGACCAGGGAATTTTGCCGAGTAGCGACGACCACCGATCGACCAGGCTACAGGCTGGTGGCAGCGACAAAAAGTCAACCCCAAAACGCCGGTAGAAGAAACATTACCGCTTTGTGTCGCGACTGAGAGTTGACCATGGACCGACGGCTTCGTGTCACGTTTGTTCTTTGCCTTTTAACTAATAATATAAATGTTGAATCTTTGGGTTATTTCATCCAAAAATCAATCAATGGCCACAGACGATCCTCTCAGAAAAACCTGGGAAAATCCACAGCAGTTCCTCGATCAAATTTATTGATAAATCTCAAATATTACATGTATAATAGTTTTAAAATCATAATTTAATACCTGGGAATTTTCTGAAAGGGGCACCTGTAGCTGTTGGTTAATTTGAGTTGAAATGTCCCATTTATATACAAACAAATGTTTAAACTCCTCACTTGTACTAATTAAAAATAACACCTTGGTGTATTTCTTCAATATGATAGTTTACACGTTCATATTTCTGATGTATACAATTTATATTACCCCCCCCCCCAAAAAAAAAACAGACATTACTTTATATTCATTCAACTTTATTCATGATGTTTGGAAATAATATCCACTGAATTTTTCTTATCTTTGTTATAAGGAGCGTTTGGTTGCAAAAGAATGGAACAAACAAGAATTAAATTTTCACCAACGTGTATTCGTCAAATATACATAATATATACATAGTTGTTGGAAATTTTGCAAAAATTGTTCATATGTGGTTGCTTAGTTGTCGGTGGTCATGAAATCAGTTAGGTGTAAGAGTGTTGTCGGTAGGGCCGCGAGTTGACCGATTTCTTGGGTTGGTTGACCGAGGTCAGAATTAGGGTCAGAGGATAAGTCTGAAGTGGATTAGCTGTTGGTGGGGCTTTACACACAGTCAATTATGTGCCATGCGTGATACACGCTTAGGCGATCATGTATCTTTCGATAATTGACTGACGAGGAAGATTTTTTTCCCGCAGTAGATTGTCATTTCTTTCTGCGGTAGACCAGTTGCCATCCAAGTTTATAAAACCCAGTCTGTCCTGCTATTTACCCATAGCTGGGGGGAAGGGGAGATGAAGAGGATTCATACCTTTCCCAAGGGTATTAGCACGTAAGTGAATGTAATGGATTCGACTGGAATTCGAACTCGGCTCTCCGATTCCTCATCACTATCCATTACTCCACTGTGCCTCCTGTTTTTGACGTACGCCTTTCTTTAATGTTGGAATCAACATCTGAGATGGTGTTTATGGGCTGGTGGTCGTTGAAGCCGAACTACCTGGTTAGGTGTGTTGGTTGATCGAGGTTCCAGTGGTAGATTGGTTCGCAGTAAGGCGCGTTGGCTGCTCTAG
This sequence comes from Acanthosepion esculentum, assembly GCA_964036315.1. Classification (NCBI taxonomy): domain Eukaryota; kingdom Metazoa; phylum Mollusca; class Cephalopoda; order Sepiida; family Sepiidae; genus Acanthosepion; species Acanthosepion esculentum. The sequence goes on from CAXIWW010000192.1 coordinate 166,992, forward strand.
TTATGTTGGTAATGACATGGGAAGCCTGGAATATATACTTAAAATTGATCGAGCGGAATGTCTCTGTTGGATTTTGGTCGAATGTAGTATCAACGAGACGGTGATGACGGCAAGGGAGGCCTGGAGTGGATATTACGGCTTTGAGGGGTGGTGGTTTCAGGCCGCAACTGAGTTGGTCGTTACGAGGAGCTTTCTTTTAATCTGGTAGTCCCCACGGTCATTTCTTTTCAGCGTGATTGGCTATTGTATTCATTTTAATGCTGTTATTTGATTTGTGAACCGGATATGCTGCTCGACGCTTTTTTTTAATTTTATGTTTTGCCTTCTTAGCGTTCACATCTGGTCGGAACGTAAAGTGATACAGCAGTAATATGACCGACCATAAACCGGTATGCTGGAAGTCTGGAGGGACTGGTCATCTCTCCTCTTCCTGCCCAAAGAAGAAGGCCTCTGGAAGTCAAAATCCCCCGCGTCTTTACCTACCGCCTCGCCTGTAATGGGCATGCCAGCTTCTGGGACCGGTACAGATAATCCTCCGGTTGGCCAAACATCTAAGGCCACATTCCCCAAAGAGCCTTCGCCCGCTGTTGTGGAGAGGGGGAGGGGGAATGGCTAGTTGTTGGTAAGGCCAGAGGGAAGCGCCAGACAGCGGGTCCTCAGTTCCCTGAAGCCCCAAGGACGAAAGGCACTTACAGCCCCACTCCCTCTGGCAACGTTAAGGATGATGCCCCGGCCTCTCAACTGTCTTTTCAAGAAAAGCAAAGGAAATTTTAGCCGGATTCGAGAAGTCTGAAAAAATAAAGGAACTCAAGGAGAAATTGGACAAACAAAAACAGATTTAACAACAAACCTTATTCCTTCAACGTCCTCTACCCGGTCCTCCCCTTCACCTAAGGAACGACCTTCGCCTCTGGCAACACCGTCCAAATCTCTCAGCAGAGATTCCAGCCCTTATAGACATCGATCTTTTTACACCCCTCTCTACACACCCAGTCCTTCCCTCATTAAAAAAAAGATCCTCCCACACCCCTCTGCATACTCCCAGCCCTTCCCCCGTTAAAAATGCGGAGATGCCACCTCCCTCATCCAAACGTCATAGAAGCCCCACTCATGAGCTGAAAGATAAGAAAAATACCAAAAAACATATCTATAACTTGGGAGAGGATGTTTGTCGCATTTCCTCGGCTCGGGCAAGAGAGCCAGGGACTACGGCAATCGCATAAAAGACTTGAAATACCTTCTCTCAATAAAACAGTTTGCTGACTTGTACGTCGAAGTGCCGCAGAATTGCCCTCTTGCCCAAAGGGTTCTGACAGTAATCAGAACCGGCCCTGGAGCTAAGCAAATTTGGGCAATGCTGGATCAGGCCATCGAGTTGCCTTACCTATTGCGATAGTCCAGAATCAGCAATTGAAAAATTTAAAACAATTTTGTGCAGGGAGGGTCCCAGTTTTAGTTCACCCCTCCCTGTATAGAGCCCTAAAACTGACTTTCCCTTGGGATATCGGCGGAATCTCCCAAGACGGCTCCATCAAGACTGAGATGTGCCAAAGAGCCTTCGCCCGCTGTTGTGGAGAAGGTGGAGGAGGAATGGGAGAAGCTGATGGTATCCTTACCCCGACCATGTTCAAACCAGTACTACAACCCTAATCTGTTTTCATTATGGCACTCTGGTTAGCAAGTATAAATGTCCGGGGCCTGATGTCCGAGTCTCGCAGGGCGAGGCTCTCTCGCGCTCTTCAGCGCCTCGGGATGAATATTTGTTGTGTGCAAGAGACCCAGCTTTCTTCTCATGACCGTGAGGACGTGCTGTATAAGCGGTTCTCCATTTATTCAGCATGTTTTGATGGTCGTTTGAGGGGTGTCTCTTGGCTAGTGAGCAAGTCTTTGAAGGCTGCATGTACTCTTGTCTTCGCAGATCCGGCGGGCAGGCTTTGCGTGCTGGATGTTACCATAAAGGATAAGGTTCTACGTCTCACTGGAGTTTATGTGCCCAATAACCATTCTGAGCGGCCTGCTTTGTTTCGGCAGATCGGGCCGTACTTGACGACATCACGTCGGGTAGTTTTAGTGGAGGATTGGAATGCCGTCCTTGACCCCGATATAGATTGTATAGGGCACAATTTGGGTACTAAAAGCCGGGACGTGAAACCATTTCGGGACTTTATCGATGAGTTTGATCTTGTCGATAAGTACCGGAATGAGCACCCTCGGGAGGTAGCATGGACTTGGCAACTCGGCTCCTGGGATACTTGCTAGCTACCTCGACCGAGTCTTAGTTAGGAGAGTCGATGTAGAGCTCTTAGGGTGAACAAGCTTCCATTATATAGTTTATACGGATCATAGGCTTGTCCAGGTTTGCGTAAACTTAGATAAGCCTAAGGTTAGGTTGACTGGGTACTGGAAATTAAACTGTTCATTATTTGGTGAGCAGGATTTCTGGGACCAGCTTCTACTAATGATACAGAGGGAATTGACGGGGGCGGTTGTTGGAAACGCCTGGTGGGATAAATTTAAGTCCAAAATTAGAACGTTTGCTGCCGATTTTAGTCGTCGACTCAATCTAGATAGATTAGCGGCGCAAACGGCTTTAGAAGAAAAAGTTGATTGGGCAGTGAAATCCCGTGATAGTGGGGAAATAGCCTTAGCTAAGGCAGAGTTGTCCTCTTTGCTTATCAAGAAGTCTAGTCTGATTGGTTCCGAACAGACTTGTGATGTGAAGGGCAAGACTATTCAGGATAACCTGCATATGGTACGCTTGATCTTAGAACAAGTCGACAGTGAAGCCGCGCTGATCAATTTATATCAGTCCAAGGCCTTCGATAGGGTTGACCATCGTTTTCTGGAGGCTGTCCTTTCGGCGGCCGGTTTCGGACCCGACTTTCGCTCCTGGATCCGACTTTTGTGTGCGACCCCCGGTGCGCTGGTGGAGGTGAATGGGCTAAGATCGGAGCCTTTCGTATTGTCTCGCTCCATTCGTCAAGGTTGTCCGCTTTCGCATTTGCTTTACGTTCTTGCGTTGGAACCATTCCTTCGCAAGTTAAAGACGAATCCGGTCCTGCGCGGAATTTCCCTGCCTGGGGCTACCAACTCAGCCAGATATTCTGCCTATGCTGATGACGTTTCGGTTCTTGTGTCGATCAGAGCCGAGATTGACGAAGTCAGCAAAGAGATCAGTGGTTATGAGATGGTGACAGGGGCCAAGATCAACCGCGATAAGTCTGTTGGCTTGCGGTTGGGTGCGTGGAAGGGAGTTTCTCTTCCCGGACCTTTCTTCTGGACGGATGGGCCGGTCAAGATACTCGGCGTCTGGTTCGGCCCTGATCTCCAGTTGGAAATGAATTGGGCGGAGGTACAAGGGAAGGCCGAGATCGCGGTTAATCTGTGGTCTCGGAGGGGGCTTTCCTTGAAGGGGAGGGCGAAAGTATGTGTTTCACACATCTACCCGATTCTCCTTTACCGACTCTCTGTATTTCCAATTCCGTATACCTGACTAATATTATTAGTAAGGCTTTTGTTCTCTTTCTTGTGGAGAGACAAGACCGCTATGGTATCTCGGGAGATCTGTTGCCTTCATCCCTCTAAGGGCGGTCTGGGTATGCCTAGCATTGAGATTCGTCAATATATGCTTCGTATCGCCTTTCTAGACCGAATGTTTCGCGGATCGGATGAGGAGGGCGCCTTCTGGAAGGAAGACGTCCGTAGACATTTCCCATCCCTGAGAAGTGTGCACTCGTGCGAGGAGGAGGCCAGCCGAATGCTCCTTCTACCGCGAATGTGAATGGCCCTCTGGGTCGCCAAAAGACTTTGTTCAGCGGGCTTGGAGAAATCTCCAAACTGCCGTCACTGTATTAGGGAAGTCGAGACCATTGGTCACGCCTTCTTTCATTGCAGGGTGGTAGTGCCGTTGTGCAAGTTTGTTGAAGGCCCCATGGTCCGCATGATGCAAGGAAATTTCTTTGTCCTTGAGGCCAGTTCTGTTTGTAGCAATGTGGTGCAACAGATGACGAAGGCTGAACATTATGTGTTCTGTTGCTTACTAGGTGTTATGAGAGTCGTGATTTGGAAGACGCGTCAGAAGGAATTCTATGACGGCGAGAAGTTCACTTCTTCCAAACTGATCTTGTTCTTTAAGCATCAGCTTAAAGTCAAGATTAGGACGGAAAGGCGGCGACTCACCTCATCAAAATTTGGCAAAAGGTGGGTGAATCTTGCGCGTATGTGTCGAGTAAAAGGGGCTGACCTGGAGTGGCATTTTGATGCCAGTTAGGCATCAGGATATTGTTTTCCTAGATTGAACTTGGGCAACCCATCCCTGGATTTAGGCTAGAAGTAGGTTTTTGATTCTTTAGTTTTTCTTTTCTTTTCCAGTAAAATTAGCTAGGGTCTTTTTGCTCATTGGCCCCTTTTATTTCTGTCCCTTTTTTCCTTTAGTTTAACTCTCCATCCCCTCCCTCGTTAGGTGGTCAGTGATGTCAGTTCTCTAATGGATGCGGGGCGCCTTTCGTTTCGTGTGTATGTTTTTCGTATTTGTTGTTGTGTCAGAATGAGTGCATGTCTGTGTGAGTGCTTGGGTTGGATGAATGTTTTTCTATATTCTTATAGTCCCGCATCGATTTCGTCCAGTTAACTGATTTTTCTGCCACATTTAAGGTTTTTTTTTGGGGGGGGTGTATTACTAACATGATTTTGTTTACTTTCTTGTAAATAGTTTATAACCGTATTGTATATACATCATTGGGGTGTTTTTAGCTTGTTGTTTTTACCCCACTGACAATGATTTGTACATATGGGGACTATTTAGGATTGAGGTATTTTGGTGGATGTAGTAAGAAAGGTAAGTATGAATGTGTTGTTTTGGTGCTAGGATTATTGTTTTGTATGATTGGGTAAGTGGTTGTGGCTAGCTAAGTTATAAATTAAGACAAATGAGGACCGTCCTTTTCCCCGTCCCCTTTTTCGGCCTTGCGCCACATTTACTGTATTGTTTACACTGTAGTGGACCAGGGGTGTGAATATGTGAGGATATCTGGGTTAAACTTTCCCGCTGGCCGGTCCAGCTACATAGGAATATTGGTCTATAATGGAGTCCAAAGAAGATAAAGAAACAAACAAGACCGATATACATGTATGCAAACAAATATATATTAATAACAAATTACAATGACATGAAGGGTTACAGAGTGTTGTATGGAGAAGTTATGGTGAGTGTGTTGAGTGTCCGTACGAACGCGTATATTGTTTTTAGCGTGTTCCCAGAATGTAGGAAACGCTGTATGTGTGAGACGTCACATATTGGAATAAGTAAAAAAAAAGAATTTTTTTTTTACCTCGCCTCACGCGCGAGGTTGCGGCCCGAATGCCTGAGTCGAGAAGCTGGCCGCACGTGTGCGTAAGCCGTAAAAAAGAGGAAGAAGCGAAAGGTCAGCCAGTATTTATACTCGTGGGAGAGAGAGACCCCTGTTGAAGGATTAAGGAAATGAGGAGGAGCTAACTGCGACAACACTATAGTAATAAATATTGTCAGTCACTTAGCTTCGTGTGTTTCAGTATTGAATTTACGACCAGCGTTACTGTGTTAGAATGTTGTGAAGATGTTAAGAGATGTCAGAACGTTTGAATGATCAGAAGACTTACAATTATGCGTGTTCATAATCTTCCATCCACAACAATTAATAAAAGACAAAAATAATGATTCGAAACATAACAATTGAATTTATTAAGTATTTGATGTACATTCACATAAACGGAAAGGTTAGACGGAGTTACGTCTCTTTGATTAAGAAATTTGTACCTGAGCTCATAAGGGTAGAATTAATTATTAAACTGTAGTTTAGAAGATTGAGTTCGTGTTGAATGTTTGGAATTGTGTATTGTACAAGTTGGTAAGAGTTCAGAAAGTTAAGAGTTGTACTTGCATGATTGTTGTAAAGTTCTTTTACGTCTGACTGCAATCTTTAAGGGTCACATTTTGGCAGCGGAGATGAGACGCGAGAGAGAACGAAGAGGGCGAGAATTACTCGTGTTTTGGTTTTTATAATCTGTTGTATCACTATCCCCTAGAGATAGCCTTAGCTAGGGAGGCCGTGGAGCATTCGAATAGGGAGCGCTACATGGGCCAGGTAATTAGACATAAGCAAGATGTCTTCCGAAGCCGTGAACATGGGCGCAGATCTGCGCAAGGAAGTGTTCCGTCGAGGCGGCGTTCGTTACATTCATGGAAGTCGATACCCCGGAGGGACGTACTCTTCGGACTCACATCTGAGCTCAAGTAGAACTCGTACATACGACCCATCGCTAAAGATGCAGGTAAAATGGTCGCCTGCTTGTACTGCTCCAGTAAGAACTTGACTCCTCAGGCCTTTATAAGAACCAGATCAGGCTGAAAATGGAGTACTGTTGTCATATTTGGGCGAGTACTGCCCAGTCCTCACTTTCCAGTCAAGACTTTCTGTTTGGGGTTTGGCACAAAAATTTAGGATTTAACAGGGAGTTAATTTTTTTATATTTGGCACAAAAATTTAGGATTTAGTAGAGAGGTAAAATTTTTATAGATTCCCTACTGAAGATAATTATATATTTTTTCAACAAAGAGAGTAGTTTTTAAAGCTGTTAAGCCAGTTTAGTTATATTTATTTTCAAGTAATTATTTTTATTTACATTTTTTTTTCTTACTTTACAATCGATTCTTTTTGTAAAAAAAAAAAATAATTAAAGAACAGTACAAGCAATATTTTTCGACAACTGTTGATTCTGTAAAAAACTTTATTTTGTTAAAATAAAATTATATTATTTATTCAAGGAATAATATTTCTTATATCTTTATTTGGTATTAACCATATAATTTAAAACAAATGAGGCAAAGTTTATTTACCACATGGCTTTATGTCACATTTTCAGTTACGGCGGGTATTAAGAGCGCCCTCTGTGGTTAAATGAGAGAACGAATAGCGCGTTTATGTTTAAAGTAATACTGCAGTGAATATCAATCTGCGCCCTGATTTGTTGAGGTTTCAGTTGACCGCCATATTGGGGAGGGAAAGAAAGAAAGAAAAACAGTTAAGGAGGCACAAGGTGTCTATTAATAATAATAACAACCATCCTTGTTTGCTCACTCTTCCCCCAGCATATACTGTACGTTCTGGATAACGGAATATGTCGTCGGAATCGGGAGTGACAGCTGTGTCAACTGCCGGAATGACTCGGGTGGATGCCAGTGTCCGGGATGAGACAGGAGGTGGCCAAAAACCAGCGCAGGTAGGTGAAGAAGAATACCCCGAAATATGATGGACGATATTCACACTTAAAAAAATACCACCGACTAATAATTCACTATGCAGCAACCGTACATGTAGATTAAAAAAGATACTATCGTTTTGGTTTCTTTCAATACGAGACTTTTAAAAAATGTGAGCACTTTTATTTAGCTATAACATCGAGACTAACCTGGATAACACCGTTCTCACTGTTTACATTGTAAATCTTCTGTAAATCTTGATTGGTGAACCATTTAAGATCGGTTTATTGAATTTTTGTTCTTGGTCTTATTAATAAATTAAAAAATAACCAAAATTACTGAAAAACATTAAAATGGTAAATCAAAAATTGCAACGATTAAAAAATGTTTAATTGGCAGTTTGAATTAGCAGACATTTTCCTTTAATATCCATTGAGTCTTAAGTTTAAAAACCAGCAGATCTTATTTTTTGTTTTAATTTAAAGGTGCTATAGAGGTTAATTAATGTCTGGTATTTCTGTTATTTAGAAAGGACTTGTTTTTATTTTTTAATTTAAAATTCATCTTCCCTTTAAAGCCTCTCTAAACGTCGAAACGATATTTTCAAACATTACTCTTGCCTGAGTGGTAAGTTATCCACTGTTGCAGTAGTAAATTTAAATACAAATTCTGACACCATTATCATCTGCTATTAAATTAGTGAGGACTCTTCCGTGTATAATAATGTTTATATTTTGTGCTTGTTAATATTTGGGCTTTGTGACATCTACCTCATCCTCCGATGACTTGAGAAGGTAGGACGCAAATAACCGTTTCTCGACAATGAATGTTGCAGGTGTTCTTACGGATAAGTAATTATTAATTTCCCTCCTACATTTATTAACGATAAATTTTCACTCGGTCATTCTGAGGTGACTGGCCTTAGCCTTGGAACTAATTCGAACTTAGAAAAAGGCCAACTGCAATCATCATTAAACTTGACGAGACAGACGAATTGCTAAAATAAAAAAAAATGGAAATGCGATTATCTATTTTGTTTTTCTTATCTAAATTTATGTCAGTCTGAGTTATGAGATGTTTATTTACCTACTTGTTTTACTCACTGCAATATTGTTGATTTCACTACAAAAAAAAAAAAAACGACCTTGTCCTCCAGTATTTCAAATTCACTGTTTCATGCCCAATTATTGTCCTATAAGAGAACTTATATTCGTTCCTAGAACTGGCATTTCATTTTTATTTGAGGTTGAAACCTAGGCTTGGAAATTTGATTGTTAGCCTTTTCTTTTTTTTCTTCAAATTATAATTCTATCAACAGGACTACAGGAAGGAGACTGCTTAGTAAATTGAGGGAGTATAATGATGCTTAATTTTAATTAAGTCTTCATGCACTTTTTTATTTAACTCTCCGTAAACTAAATAATACAACAATATCAATCTTCTTAATTAATCGAGAAATTTTGACTTCCACCCTCACTCACATCATTTAAATTAATTGCCTTGGTCTTACTCTTAAATTATCTGTTGTCCACTGATCAACCTGGGAATAGGTGATCATGGGAGGTGAGTAAGAATTCTCAAGTAAAAAACAAAAAATGTCTGTGAATTGCAAATGGATCTACGATTTTTAAACCAATTTAAATTAGAATTTCGTTAAAAAAAAAACCTAGTTGGTCGATTTTACTTTTATTTCATTTTTAAAAAATTTTGCTTCGGTGCCTCACTCATCCACTCCCCGCCTTTATGCGTCACTCGAAACAGTTTTTTTACTTTATTCAGTATTGAATAATATTCGTTTGAGTTATCTCCACAGATTTGCAAAAAAATGCGCATACCATGATGAAAAAATGCCCCTTCTCCAACCCCCCCCCCCAAAAAAAAACTTAAAAACAACTGTTATCATCAAAGTCTTTATTGCTTAGAAGAGGAAAGAAGACTAAAGGATTTGTTGTTTTTTTGTTTTTTTTTCTCTCTTCCTTTTTTAAAACGTCGGGAATTTTGGTTAAAAATCTTGTTTTTCTTGCATTAGCGGCAAAGATAGTAGTACATTTTTTTAGCGTTGTCTTTTCCTCAATGATTTGGTAATTATCGCAAAAAATCGAATAATTGTCGGATTTTTTAAAAATGAAACTTTTAGGACTTGTAACAAATGAATTAAATTATTTTAGAGAGATTTTTTTTTTTTCTCTATAAAATTAGGTACCTCGATGAAAAATCGTTAAAAAAATGAGTATAGCATGATGAAAAAGACGCCAAACTTGACAAAAACAAAATTAAGACTAGGAAAGAACAAAGTATTTTTTAAATTTTTTCCTTTTAGAACATTCTAACTTTTGGTTACCCCCCCCCCCAAAAAAAAAGAAACTTGTTTCTTTTTGTTTCAGCAGAACTACTAAATAACATAAAAATAAAATTTTAGCGTTTTATTTATTTATTATTTTTTTTTGTATGACAAAATCTTGCAAAAATAATTGTCGGATTTTAATGGAACTTTCAGAAACTATTCACAAATGATGGAAATTATTAATTATATGTTTGACTTTTTTAAAGTCTTGGCAAAAATATTTTTTATATTTATTATTCCTCCCCCTCCCCAACTAATTTTATGAAAGCACTAGAAATTCATTACTATACAATTTAGTAATTATATTAGTTGAAAGCACAAGGCTCTGCTTTGAGGGGAAACAAATCATTTTTTTTTTTTTTTTTTTTTTTAATCGGTCCACATCTGAAAAGCAGCTCTGAATTGTAACATAAAACTCAATAAAACGAAGATATTATTTAATTTCAAATGCTTTTTATGAATATGGATAATATTATATCTGAAAGCAAAAAGATTTTTCAATGAAAAATGAATTTTTAAAACAATTATTTGTTATTTCTTAAATTATTTTATTTTCACATTAAAATTGTTAAATATTCTAAAATTAGTGAAAATAGCATACAGTTTAGCCAATAGTGTTATTAAGTAGATCTTTACAGATTATAAATTGCAAAGCTTAATACAATCAATGAACACCAGTGTATTAAAAATCCAATTTCGCATGGCTTTTGTGTCCATAAAACGGCTGTAATTCAAATGTATGGAAGACTGTACATGAAAACAAAACGTCATGTTAAGTGTTGCCCCCCCCCCCCCCCTGTTACAGCCTTTTATTTTTGTTAATTGTTTGTGCGAAACATATGTGGAGAAGTTAATTTGATGTTTCAATTTCAAATGGTACCTACAAGTATTAGGTACCTATCTTATGAAATTTATATGTTCTTATTTTTATATTATCTTAGTTATGACATTTTTTCCATAAATGAAATATCAAAATTAATAATGAAATGAATGGAAATACAAATAACATGTAATGTAAAATGTAATAAATGTACATAGAATTACAGTATTTTATGTACACTTCTGATAAAATTTCATAAGAAAGGGATGCCAAGTGTGTGGGAAGTGTGGTGAATGTGATCCAAATCACACAGAGAATGCATTCATTCTCTGTGTGATTTGGATCCAGTAATGTGAAATGTGCTAACTGCCACAAAGAACACCCTGCCTTTTCAAGGACCTGTGATTTTACAAGAGAGAAGGAAATAATGCATGTAAAGCACATGAAAAATATACCCTTCCTAGAAGCCAGAAAAATTGTTGAAAGCTATATGGGAACAAAAACCTATGCTAATATAGTACAAAAGGTAAATCAAAACCAAAGGACATCACTCCAATAGATAAGTATAAAAAAACTTATAGAAAAATTAAGAAATTTGAATACAAATGTATGACCAACATTCCAAGAAAATCTTAAAAGAATGTATCCAACAGAAATAAAACAAACAAAATTAAATAATGATACCAATGTAGAAATGCCCATAGAAAATTCTAAGATGACTGAATCCACAAATGAAAAGTGACAAAGATCACTGATCTGACCTCCAGATATTAACAAAGACATAAATGAAAACAAAATAAAAGATATTGCTATAAAAAACAAAACGCTATTAAAAAATTACACAACCTACCTCCAATAAGCACATCAAACGAATTTGAGGAAATGGAGATTGAAAATAAAACTCCACAAACAAGCAAACATCAAAAAAAAAAAATCTCAAAATTAAATTTAAATGAACAATATAATTCAATGGAATATCAGAGGATCAAGCATCAATTATTCTGAACGGTTGCTGCTTATAAATAAATACTGCCCAGCAATCATATGCCTTCAAGAAACTCATCTCAAAAGCAACAATACCATCAGCATTAAAAAACATCACTCATACAATTATATTAAACATCACACAGATAGATCTCATGGTGGATCATCAGTAATCATCAATAATATCCCATGCAGTGAAATCATATTAGATACAAATCTGCAAGCAGTCGTTATATCAGCAACCCTCCACAAAACAATAACAGTGTGCTCATTATATATTCCTCCAAGCGAACAACTCAAAGAATCAGAGCTAAATAATTTAATAGAACAATTACCAAGACCCTTCATTATAATGGGAGACTTCAATAGCCACAATGAGATATGGGGGAAGTAAAGAGATAAAAAGGGCAAAATAATAGTCACTATTAAATAAACATCAGTTGTGCATATACAATAATAGATCAAACACACATCTGCATCTAACAACAGGCATATACTCTGCAATAGACCTATCAATATGTGACCCTAACCTGTTTCTAAATTATGAGTGGAAAATACATGACACATGTGGAAGTGACCACTTTCTAATTCTATTGGAAAACAAAACCAATATATTAAATAAATGAGCTCCGAGTTGGAATCAGAAAAAGGCTAATTGGGAAGGATTTAAAACATCATACCTTACCGAACTGACCCTCACAAGCCAATAAAAACAAAGTGGAAGACATTCTATACTTTACCAACAAACTGTTAAATATAGCTGAAAGACATATTCCAAAAAGCTGCACCTCTTCAAAATACAATAGGCCATGGTTCAATGAAGAATGCCAAAAAGCTGTGAGACTATGCAGAGCTGCATTAAAGAAATTTAAAATAAATCCAACACTTATAAAAATAGCTGAGCCAAAGCTCGAAAAATCATCGAAGACTCCAAACGAAATACATGGCAAAATTACATTGCCAAAATAAATAACACAAAACCAAAAAAGTATGGGAGATGATTCGAAAAATAACTGGTAAAACTAGCAATACTCACACCAAATATCTTATTCACAATAATCAGAAGATTACTGACAAAGAAAGATATAGCAAATCATCTAGCCAAAACTTTCTTGCAAAATTCATCTGCCAAAAACCAAAACAAACATTTTCAAATAATCAAAACAAAAGCAGAAAAAAAATCAAATTTCAAAACAAAAATACTGAAAATTACAACCAACCTTTCTCTACAACAGAACTAAAGGAATCCCTGAACAAGGCCCACAATACTGCATTTGGACCAGATAAAATTCACTATCAACTCTTAATAGAACTAACCAAAACCTCAATAAATTACCTCCTACAAATCTGCAATAATATATGGATAAGCAGTGACATCCCTAAAATATGAAAACAAACCAGTTATATTGATAACAATACTGAAACCTTTAAAAGACAATACAACTGCAAAAAACTACAGACCCATTACTCTTAACAGTTGTGTGTGCAAAACACTAAAGAGAATGATCATTGCCAGATTGATTTGGTACCCTGAAAGCAATAAATTGAGAACTGAATATCGGTCTGGTTTTAGAAGCCGAAGAAGCCCTGTAGATCATCTGATCCGATTGGGAACATTTAGAGAGGCTTCTATTAACTTTTACCACATTAATTTCTTTCTAGAATTGTTCTCCCTGCCACTGCATTTTTTTTTTCTTTTTGAGGGTGCAAAAACATGAACACCTACTGTTTTAAAATTGTTATAACTTTGTATTGTGCGTATAGATTTAAATTTTTGTACACTAATAAAAGAATGAATGAGTAATATTTTGATGTAATGCGTTACGTTTTGCATGCATGTTTTGATGTTGAAAACAAAGAAATTAAAATGCGAAATAAAAAACAAATACATTAAAAAATACATAAATAATTCAACATACTTTAACTTTTATTACTCCTTGCAGAGAGCTGGGGGTGCAATAAGAAGCAAAATCACTAAAAAGGTTTTTATTTTGTCAAAAAAAAAAGTGACGTCTCCCTGTGTTTATATATGAGAAGATCAAACATCAAGTGGCAGTTTTTTTTATCTTGAAAGGGCATATGACACAACATGGAAGTACAGCATAGTAAGAAACCTTAAAAACCTTGGCCTAGAAGGTAGAATGCCTATATTTATAAAACTTCCTACAAGATAGAACATTTAACGTTAGGATGGGAAATAACTTCTCTGAAGAAAAAGAATAAGAAATGGATGTACCTCAAAGCAGTATATTGTCTGTCAAGCTATTTATTATCAAGGTAAATGATATTGTAAAAAATAAATGGCAAAACGGACTGTGCTTTGTTTGTGGATGACTTCTTGATATGTTATAGAGCAAAAAACATGAACCATATAGAAAGACAACTCCAGATCTACCTTGATAAACTCAATAAATGGACCACAGAGGATGGACCCATGTAAACTCCACCTTGACCCAGTACTGAAACTCGACCACACTGAAATCCCAATTGTAGATCAATACAAATACCTAGGAGAGTCATTTTTGACCACAAACTCTCCTTCATTCCCCATACTAAATACTTGAGAACAAAATGTAATAAAACAATACAATTACTGAGAACTATAGCACACACTGATTGGGAAGGAAGCAAAGAAACATTATTGAAATTGTATTGCTTTCTAATCAAAACTTGATTATGGCTGCATTATATATGGAGCAGCCAGAAAAACATACTTGAAAGAACTAAATACCATACACCAACAAGGACTTGGGCTAGCCCTTGGAGCATATAGCACCTCTCCTTTTGATAGCTTATATACAGGGGTAAGTGAACCATCTCTTAAACTAAGATGTGAAAAACTTGCTCTGCAACATTACCTAAAACTTTCATCATGCCCTCTAAATCCAGCTTTCAGTACTACTTTCCAACTACAGTTAATAGAGCTTTTTCAGCAAAAAGAAACGTCCATCAAACCTTTTGTTTTACGGATTAAAAAGATCATAGAAGAAAACCAGATAGATACAACACAAATTCACAAATCCATTATCTCTTCCACACCCGCCTGGATTATAAATCAACCTAAAGTAATTCCCGACCTTACAAAATATCTGAAATTGAAAACAAATCCAATAGTATACCAATCTGAAATACTCGGTATAAAAAATAACTCCCCAGACTACCTTTACAGATGGAGCAAAAATAAAGTTGAATGCTAAAATACTAAAGGTTCATAAGAAACTGAAAAGAATTACAAACATAGCTTCTATATATTATGCCGAAATAATTGCTGTTAATTGGCACTTGACATAACCACAAACCACCACAATAAATTCATTATTTTCACAGCCTCTTTGTCTGCACTTACTGCCTTAAAAAATAAAGATGTTACTGACACAAGTACTTAACAGAGTATATCATTTATCAAAAAATAAAGAAATAATCTTTTGTTGGATCCCAAGCCACCTTGGTATACTGGGAAATGACCAGGCAGGCTTGAAAGCTATGAAACGAACAAAAATACTGTATACCGATTATAAAGCGGTAGTGAATAGAATTATCTTTAAGAAGTGGCAAAGTCATTGGTATAAATACACTAATAACAAACTACAAAACATAAAACCTACCATTTGAAGAATGGAACACAAAATACAAGAATAGAAGAGAACAAGTTGTGTTGACCCACCTTCACATAGGCCACACCTACATCACCCACCATCATTTACTGGAGGGCACAGTATCCCCAATATGTACTACATGCCAAAGAAGATTCACAGTTAAACATATGCTGCTTGAGTGCGGAAACAATACTACCAAACAAGTAATTTGAAGAAACCCTTTGTGGAAATAACACCATCTTGGATACTAGATTTTATAAAAGCAATTGGAATGTACTCAAAAATATGAGTGGCCAAATACTACTGCATCTATATGTGTATGTATGTACGTATATGTGTATCTTCTACCAAACTATACTAAAATCTATTCCAAAACAGTGTCAGCATTAAATGACCCACTGAGGTGGATATGCCATAAAACAAAATAACCAGCCATAAGAAAGGTACCTATAAATTAATTAGATACCTTCCTTATGAAATTTTCACTATCAAGTCTTATATTAATTTTTTTTCATATATTTTCCATAA